>JBCFXI010000667.1:56101-123392 GCA_038496175.1 Ampulex compressa
GCTTTTATCGTGGCCTCCTCCATCTCAAAGGAACCGAGCCTCGAATAATTATCACTCTTGCCCGGACCTCCAATTAGTTGTGACGTCATCGTTAATTAAAATATTGCGCGTGAATTGTATTTGTCACTGAAGAGCGAATTAATCATTAACGATGTAAGAGTTTACGCTGTTTTCTGACGCGGCGATAGCGAGTTTTTATTGCGATTGGGTTTCTGGCTTTTTCAGACCAAATATATATTATGTATATGCGAATCGCTAATTCTCAGTGATATTGTTAAGGTGGGTTTTCCTAGCAGTCGGTTTTTTGCACAGCAGGAAAGAGATTTGGCTAAAAACGATGGTAGGAACGCGATGGAAAGTACATATTTCGCACTCCTGCTAATGTTTTTAAATAAATTTGCTAGGAAAACCCACGTTATAGAGATACAGTGGTGTAGTGGATAGAAGCTCGGACTGCCACACGGGACGGGTTAGAAAGCTACAAATCATCTCTGATTTTTCCATGCAATATATCTATTGCAGCTCTGATGGTTCGGAACCCACCTTGAACAGTAGGTCCTGGACCAGATGACCTTAGTAGTTGCTGCAGAAAATCAAATATAAAAAAAGAAAAACCCATCTTTAATGCTAGAAGAAGAACAGTATGAATCTTCAGAACCTCGCGTCATAAGCGCGCTGCAGATAATCGAAACTCGACAAAACCATGAAGAGCGTGGCTTCGAATTTCTCGAAATAAGCCAAATAACCTTAGTAATCGCTGCAGAAAATCAAATATAAAAAAAGAAAGACCCACCTTTAATGCTAGAAGAAGAACATTACGAATCTTCAGAACCTCGCGTCACGAGCGCGCTGCAGATAATCGAAACTCGACAAAACCATGAAGAGCGTGGCTTCGAATTTCTCGAAATCAGCCAAATAACCGTGGTAATCGGTGCAGACAATGAAGTATGAAAAAAAAACCCACCTTTAATGCCAGAAGAAGAACATTACGAATCTTCAGAACCTCGCGTCACGAGCGCGCTGCAGATAATCGAAACTCGACAAGACCCAGAAGAGCGTGGCGTCGAATTTGTCGAAATGCAAGGACCGTTCGGACGAAAGGGAGGAGACCCTCGCCCTTCTTACTTCGTTTCTCGGCCTCCGCGCTGTTGCCATGGCGACGATATCGGGGGAGAAAGGAGCGGACGCTTTCCCCAGTAACCGACGACAAACTTTCCCGAGGATGTTGCGCCTCGATGAAAGTGGAAGACCCTGTCGTCGCGCCCGATATTTTCGCAGTTTATGCGGAAAAGGGATCTTCCTGGTCAGGTACGCCTTGCCTAACGGGATTGTCCTTCGAGCATAATTCTTTTAGGCCCTGGAAGGTGGTTTCCTTTTTTCCTTCCATCCTGAAGCATCCTCTTTCTTCTTCCATCCTGAACCATAATCTTTCTTCTTCTATCATGAACCATCCTGCTTTTTCCATCTTGAACCATCCTTCTTTTTCCATCTTGAACCATAATCTTTCTTCTTCCATCCTGAACCATCCTTTTTCTGCTTCGATACTGAACCATCCTCTTTCTTCCATTCTGAAGCATCCTCCTCCTTCTTCTATTCTGAACCATCCTCGTTCTTCTTCCATCCTGAACCATCCTTTTTCTGCTTCCATCCTGAACCATCCTCCTTCTTCCATCCTAAACCATCTTTTTTCTGCTTCTATTCTAAATCATCCTCCTTCTTCTTCCATCCTGAACAAAGAGCTCGATCCGCGAGATCTTTTAATCCTTTAGGCGCGTGTGAGGAGTGCACTCGTTATCCACGAGTGGCATGTTTTTTTAGGAAATATTTCCAGGCGGCTTCGAGGTGCAAGGGGATATTTTCTAACGCGATATCATTCGTGCACCGGTGTTAACCCCTTGACATACGATGATGAGTCGAGGCGTGTGCGAGGAGTTAACAGCGAGTGGCATGTTTTTTTAGGAAATATTTTCAGCCGGTTTTGGGGCGCAAGGGGATGTTTTCCGACGCGATTCAATTCGTGCACTGGGCTTGATAAAGTATTAACGCGTAATCTGCTTTTAATACTTGTACACGGGCTTTGGTTGGATAAAGTATATATGGCGCTATAATCTACAAGCGACTTTCTTAGAATTTGGATCGATCGTGTTGAATCAAAATACCTCGCGTAAAAAGGGAATTAAACTGTCTTCCTAATTCGTGTTCAATCAAAATCGTGTAAAGGAAGTTCGTGTACAAACAGAATTGGGTGTGTATTATTAGATTACTCGGTTGCTTCACGATTCTGGTTTGTCCGCAATGTTTAAGATGCCTCAGTCTTCCACCTTTTCTACAGAGACGATAACAAAGTTGTGTAGCAAAGTTGCACAGCAAAGTTGCGCAGCAAAAGTGCAGAAATTGGTAAATCAGAAAGAAACACGTTGAAAGCAGCATTCGATATAGAGATGATCCTGGACAGCGAATGGTATACTAGACAATATTTGAGTTTGACATAGTACTCCTCTTCTTCTTGCTTGGATATATTGATACAAGCTAAGACGTGGTCTTGTGGAGCAGAGCAACTGCTCGACAAGACCACGTCTTAACTTATATCAATATATCGGATCGATATAAGCTGAAAAGAGCAGTTGCTCTTCTCGACAAGACCGCGTCTTAACTTATATAGATATCTGCGTTTAGTCAAAGTTATAAATAATTGTTAACGTTATATATCAACCTTTAAATATTATATAGCGATCCGAATTTCAAACTAAAACATTTCTCACTTAGTTTGCGCATAATCGTTTGGTCGAGCAAAATGACATATTGTTTTTCAAACGCATCAAATTTCGTTTCATTTGCATCTCAAGGGATTAAGATAAATAAGTACCATGTTTTTTTTTTAACTACGAACTGAGAAAGGGAGCTTCTGTTGATATTTTATACGAATCTCGATGATATAAACTATAAATACATTTCTAAAGCTATTTAATAATTGGCCAGCAAAGCTTCCTAAGATCATTTAGCTCGTAATTAGAATTTAAAAAATTTTGTATATTGTTTGAATAGAAATTAATTCGAACAAAGCTCTTTAGCCGAATACAACGGATCTTGTATTCGTATTATCTTAGAAGAGCGAGAAGGAACTCCTGCAATTTGTACAGTGTTTTCAGATTGTTTTCGTTCAGTCAGATTTGCAATATACATACTGCATGGAAACTTATTGGCTCTGTAAAGAGCTTCGCTTTGTAGATGGCAACGGAATACGCCGCGGCGAAGAAATTGTTTTCCACGCTCGTTTGAGTCGCTTCCCACGCTCGAATGCATCGTTTCCTTCGGTAGGCGTGCAAATTAGCTTCGCTGCCTTTTAAAGAAATTGAAGCTCTATTTATATAAAAATGAAGTGCGATTCATCCCTGGGAATAATCGCAAAGAACTTTGGCGACGTTGCTCCATCTCTCGATTGAGACAAAACCGGAAGAATGATTTTTCTTAAAAGAAAATCACTTTACGCGAGTTTATTACAAATACGCGCACTTATCACGGCTGAATTGTCGAATATCCTGCGTTTCCATGGCGACGCTATCGGTAGTGGACATTAAAAAATAAACAAATGAAATAAATTTCGCGCTCAAAAAAAAAAAATAACCTACTGCCAACGTTTCGCTCTTTTGACTAATGACTTTGCCGATCACTGGACTATATAAATGTATATTTACATCGATCAGTAGGCGTCATATAAATTCATATCTATCATTGATTTACCTTATCAAGCCGAGGATTAATCGCTCTGCAGAAGCAATTGACCATCGCATTCCTGTAAAAGCAAATTATCCGCGATTCAAACCGAAGGATTCAAATTCTGATCGTCGATCTTCGTAAGGGTTGGTCGTATGGGGCTTAGAAGGGGTGGGGAGGACGATCGGGCGCGATTTTCGGGAATTTATTACGAATATGCGCACTTATTACGGCAGAATTGTCAGAGATGCCGCGGAGGTCTCCTTCGGCGTTTCCATGGCGACGCTATCGGTGGGGGATGTTAGAAGGAGGCTACCCCCGGCAAACGGAGGCACAGTGGTTCACAGTGCAAAAATCCTGGCCGAAATACTCGATGGGAAACGTGTTATTAACCATCGATCGAAATCAGCAACGCTTCGACACTGTGTGAACAAAGTGCTGCTCATAGACATCTTGTTTAGATTACTTGATAATATTTGATGCTGCGATCTTAACGATCAGTGATATATTCGAGATTGTAGGGGGAGAGAAAGAATGTTTTAGGTTCTCAGAATATTTCGGCTAAGATGTTCTCAGATGTGAATATTTTTCTCGAATATATTACTGCTTCACAGCATTAAATATTAACTTTATAGACGATTTTTCGATGCTCAGAAATATTTGGAATTTTTTTAAAGATTCTCTACTTATGATTCTCTATATTTCAGTACATGGGATTTTATTATTTGAGTCTCAGTCTTCGACTTATTTCTGATTGTCTTTTTTCAGCATCCATATATTCTGTACACTTTAAACACACGCCGCATTTAAAGGCACAAGTATTGACGCACGTATCGTTGATATTCAAGTCTTAAAGATATTCACTCGACGCTTGCATTCTTAGAAGCAGTCCGCTCGAGTCGTAATAAAATAACTATCTCGTTCTTCAAATTTTCGTCCACCACGCGCGTGGGATTTTTTAAGACTTACATCAGTTTATTCTATAAGACTACCTCAACCGGTTGAGCGCGTTTGACGCGTATACACGTCTCACCAAATCTCTACTGCGATGCGCTTGACAATCCTTCCTCGTTTTTCGTAAAAATCGTGATACTTGCCCTATGTTCAATATATATACTCGCCATTGCTTCATTTTAATCCCGCACTCCGTGGAGAATTTTATACACCAAACACCGCAGTTAAAAGATTCTAGTCTCTTCTAGGCCTAGTCTTTATATTCCTCTTCTAATTCGTCTCAAACTTCCTCTTAAATTCCTACAAAGTATTTAAACTTTCGAATTTCACGAAGCATCTTAAAGTCTCCTTCTCTCTCTCTCTCTCTTCCTCTCTCTCTCCTTCCTCGCGCATCATCTACGTCGTTAAGTAACCGTTGTTCATCTTCGCAAACGATGCTCCCAATCTGCATACACCGCCGTGGCCGCCTAGGCGGCCAGCAGAGCGCCGATTAACGACTTAATTAGAAAAAGGATGAACGGCCTTACGCCATGCTGAAGAAGCTTAATTACCCTGCGAGGGGCTGGGAAAAAATAAATTTATAGCCGCGCAGAGCCGGCCTGCAAAGGCAGCCTATTTATTTCGAAAAAGCGGCCGAGCAGGCCGATAATCGGCTTGATTTATTTAGCAAGAAATTCCGAATTCCCTCAATGGCAGAGGAACGTCATTGGTAATCGATAAGCGAGGGGAGGGGGGGGGGCGGTAATTACGCGTCGGGGAATAATTCGGGCGGTAACCAGTTGTAACCTCCTCGTGAAACTTTTATGGGAGCGAAACGAAATTGGACGTCAAGGAGAATTTTTATACGAGTGTAGATTGTATTGATCTAAGTATAGCGCTTTTTATCTAAGTGTATAATTTTTATGCGAGTATAGACATCCTATAATGTCGTATACTATAGTATATAAGTTGTTCGTAAGATAAGGTTCCTTATGATTTAAAGTGTAGGCGATTTACAAGTTTGTTTCTAAAAACGCTATAAAATATTTAAAACAGCATTCTTTTTTTTATCGCGAAGGTTGGAGTCTGCGATTTAAGAATGAAAAGACCGACCAGCTGTTCGAATTTCAAGCAAATTAGTCACACGAGTGTTGCCTTATCCTGTAATTTAAAAACAAACCAGTAGATGGCCCACTCTATACTATAGTATAGACTATAATACTCTATACTCTATAATATAGTATACTATAGTATGTACTTGTTCCTAAGATAAGATGATGATTTTTCACAATGAAGAACACATTTATCGGCATTGAATAGTACATTTTTGGAAAGCTTAGACTCTTCCTTGTTTTTGGATAAAATTGTTCTTGAGATCAAAGCATTTTTGCATGCGGTGTAGTATTTTTTTAAAGCCTGAAACGATTGCGAAAGTGAAAGAAACAATGCTGAGAGATGAGCTCTGCGAGATGATCCCTGATGTCAGCAAGAATTGCATTGAGAAAATTTTACAAAGTGCAAGGTGGTATTAAGAATGCTTACATAAGACTACAAATGCATTGATCTCACTAGCCATGATGTCAAAAAATAGAGAAAAGTCCAAGCTTTCTAAAAATATATTATTCAATGCTAATAAACGTGTTTTTCATTTTGAAAAATCATTGGGAACCTTACTTCATTCCTCTTCACGAAAAATCACTGAGAATCCTATTTAATCCTCGTACAAAACATAAAAAGTGCACATAGTACAGCATATGGTGTATATAGAAAAAGATAAGATCAAGAGAATCCAATAAACTTATAATTTCTATTAAACAAAACACGATTCTTGTGGTATAAAACGATATGTACGAAACAGAAGAAAAGAAAAAAAGATATTTCGACATCCTACATATCACATTCGTCATGATAGGAGCAGAAATAACTCATCCGCGGAATCTCACGTTGTCTTTCTTTGCTCCGCTCTTTGTTAACACTTGTTATTCATGTATTCGCACTCCCCTAATCTCTCTTCAGGCCGCGAGAGTCGCTTTTCGCGCGACAATTGCCGTAACAAGGGGTACGCAAATCTGGCGGATTCGAGGCGAGGAAGGCTTGGAAACGCGCCAAAATTCCATCGCGCGCGCGAGTCAGCGAACCACCGGAAGTAAATTAGTTAATCACCAAATGCGAGGCTCTCGCCTTGAAATCGCGATGGATCGAACATTGATAAATATGCTGATACTGGCCTGTGTAACTGGTTTACAGGAAAACTAATTTGCTATCGAATAAAAATGCGATCCAGCCTTGTTTTGCTTTCTTTCGTGAAATCATTCCGCAATTAATGCTGCGATTTACTGGTTAACATCTGCTCGCTATTTTAATTTGCTTCCAAGGTACGTCTCGTGATTTTTATAACAGGTGGAAAACAATTGAACCTTTTATTTTGAAAGCGAACTAGTTTTCCTTGCGACGAGATTAAAAATATACGTATGAGATATCGATGTGTTACACCACTTAAGTGTGTTTGAAAGAGTTAAATCGACGATTCCCATTAAAATAATAGCGATTATTAAACGGATAATACGTGTTTTCTTGCCACAAATGGGATTGAACCACTTTCAAAATTAATAATTAGATTCGTTATAGATTTTTAAGGAACCTAAATCCATTCGAAATCATTTACAATACTTCAAATTAAAAAAACGATACTCAATTTCTTCGATAATACTTTACTACACTTCAGAAACACAATTTATGCTATTCGAGAAATCTAACAACATAAATCACATAACAATTCACTGTTCAACCACATTTACCTATGGTATATATCGTAACAAGTCCTCACGTCCTCTATTTCGCTGCTCTAATTCGTCTTCTATCCAAACAAACTACCGTTAACACAACATTTCAAATCCACGCGCCTAAAATTATCCTCCAAACACACTCAACAGGCCAAATACTGTCCATAACAACTATCTTAACATTGCACACTCACTACAACCAATCAAAAATAATTAACAAACCGACCACATTAAAAATAAACCTCTCCATCCTCTTTCCATCATTCAATTCCCAATCAGAATCCCAAATAGTCCGAATACAGAACTCAGTGTTAAGGCAACCTTATTATTATCTCCACGAGCCACAAGTACCTCTCTCTCTCTCTCTCTCTCTCTCTCTGGATTCGCGAGCGATGCTGGAGTCTTCCCAAAAAATTCTCCCCCGATCGATGGCCGACTAATCGGATGGGAAGAGTAGCTAACCGATGCCAAGACCCGAGTCCCTGGGAAATCCTGGCAGATCGAATATGATATCGGGGACGGTACACTTTGCATCCGGATAACCGAATCACGAAGCGTGCCCGGGTGTTCCCATCGCCGGGCGTTTAGTCCCGGGTGGTCGCCATAGCAACAGGCACCTCCAAAATTTCCTCCATCTCTCTCCAACCCGCGCGTCTTTTCTCACCCCGTCTCCCTCGCGCTCGCAGCTTACTCGCCCTTGTCTCCGCACGACCCTTCCTCCTCAGCCCTTCTCGCCGCCTTTCCCATCCAGCCCTCTCTTCTCCCCCGTCTCGAGCCCTGCAGCCCTTCTCGCTGCTCCCTTCGCCTTTTCCTCTGTCTCTCTCTCTTTCTCTGGTTTTTACTCACTCTCGCGCTCTCCCTTTGGAATTTAGATCCGTCTTTTTGGCTTCTTCCTCTCTTGCTTCGAAATGTACGTTTTTGTTTCTCTCTTTCTTTCTTTCTCTGGTTTTTACTCGCTCTCGCGCTCTCCCTTTGGAATTTAGATCCGTCTTTTTGGCTTCTTTCTCTCTTGCTTCGAAATGTACGTTTTTGTTTCTCTCTTTCTTTCTTTCTCTGGATTTTACTCGCTCTCGCGCTCTCCCTTTGGAATTTAGATCCGTCTTTTTGGCTTCTTTCTCTCTTGCTTCGAAATGTACGTTTTTGTTTCTCTCTTTCTTTCTCTTTCGCTGTTTTTTACTCGTTCTCGCGCTCTCCCTTTGGAATTTAGATCCGTCTTTTTGGCTTCTTCCTCTCTTGCTTCGAAATGTACGTTTTTGTTTCTCTCTTTCTTTCTCTTTCGCTGTTTTTTACTCGCTCTCGCGCTCTCCCTTTGGAATTTAGATCCGTCTTTTTGGCTTCTTCTTCTCTTGCTTCGAAATGTACGTTTTTGTTTCTCTCTTTCTTTCTCTTTCTCTGGATTTTACTCGCTCTCGCGCTCTCCCTTTGGAATTTAGATCCGTCTTTTTGGCTTCCTTCTCTCTTGTTTCGAAATGTACGCGTTTCTCTGTCTTTCTCGATCTTGCGCTCGATTGGGAGTTCTCTGTCCGTGGCTCGATGTCTTTAGCTTGGTTCGAAGTTTGGTGTGATAGGGCTCATTTTGTGTTAATCTCGTTTCGAAATTCGAGTTCTCCTTTTCTTTGCTTCTCGAAATTTGAAGAAAGTTTGGCGTTTGAATTTTTTTGAAACGCTTTATTGCTTCGAAATTGGTTCCTATCACCCCTTATCTTTTCTCATTCTCGTTTCGAAATTTAAGCGCTCTGTTGATTATTTCTGTAGTGCTCTCGAGCACTTGTTCATATCCTATACACACTTTAAATAAAGAAATCGTAATACAAGGCCCATAAGTTTCACGAAACGGGCATATAGTTTCTTAAAATCTCACGTTATTATTATCGACGATCGAAAAGCGTATCCAATACACCAGCTCTCAATAATCGAATTCTGACTTTAAGCATCGAATAAAAGAAAAACTAGACACTTATCACGATTAGCGATAATCCTATTCATCGATCTCTTACCATTAATCTATATATCTCAATCTAACGTATCTTGTATCATTAAAACATTTCACGGCACCAGTCATTATTCGAGGTAGAGCCACATTCGAGTGGCCAAAGAGCCGCTTTTTCGAGCCCCTGCTCTATACCTTCGTACATCACTCCTTCTCTCTCCTTTCCTCCCACCAGCTCTCCAGCCCTTTCCTTCTCTCTTCCTCCCTTCCACTCGCCTCTCGAAGCCCACCTTGTCTTTCACCCCGTGACCGTCTTTCCTTACCCTCTCCCTTACGACCCTTTTTACGTGTCTCTCTCTCTCTCTTCTTCTTTATCTCCTTTTCCATCTCTCTCTCTCTCTCTCACTCTCTCACGCAGGCTCCCCTCCTTGCAGCTCCAGGGCCTTTATTCCTCCCTTCGCCTCCTCACCTCTCCTCCCCAGCTTCGTCCTCTTTTCACCGGACTTCGATTGTTTTCGCTACTTTCAACTCCCACGCTCTCGCCCTTCTAAAGCACGATCCTTTGTGATAGAACAGGGCGGGAATCGTGGGGTAACTATTTTACCGACGAGGCTTTGTTTTTCAGAAAATCCACTTTGAAAAACCCCCGTACGACTTTTCTCTGCCATTTCTTTTCGGCCTCTCTCTCTCTCTGTCCCTCTCGCTCCCTCGCCCTCTTGTCGTCTATTTTTCTGTCGCCCTCTTCGGTTTCCTCTATCTCTCGATCTTTGTCTCAAGGCTTAGCCAGTTAGCGACTTGGGTATAGATGTTTGTGAGGATCGTGAGAAATTTTGGTTTTGATTTTATCAGTATTTGATAATAACTTGTTTGTCGTGTGGGAACGATTTGAATTTACTGAGCGTGTGATTGAACGATAATTCTCACTATTTAACCCTTTGCACTCGGTTGTCTCCCCTCTGAGGGGACATCGTGATTCTAGCATGTCGCAGCATTGTTTTTTTACAAATATACGTTCCTCGATGTTCACGAGTTCAGATAAACCAAGTATCATTACAATACCTTCCTTGGTTCCAAAGTTATACTATGTAACATGTGTATTTCAGAATGTCGCTGATTTAAGACGCTTTCAGTATCGTTTTATTGGAAAATATTTGAGATATTTATATTCATCATTTATTAATACTACTTAAATGGTATATATATTTTATGTAATCGAAAAACAGTCTGAAAAAGGCCACGCTGAATTGTCGGAAGGTCTCTAAATCATATATAAAATAATAAATTTATGCTTAACAATATCAAGCTTTAGTACGAAGTTATAAACGCATAGGAATGGAAGTACAAAGCAACACCTTCAACCACTTCAACGTATATCCGCTCGTTTCTGCTCTGTTTAGTATTTACATGTTGCTCTCCCTGCGATTTATCACCGCGCCACAAGTGTGCCTCTCGATTCGACGATTGTCGTCGCAACGAGCACGCAAAGCCCCGTAAATCGAGCTGAAAGAGGCTTGGAAGCGTGCCAAAATTTCGACGTGGTCATCAGACTTCTAACCGACCCTGAAAAGTAGCTAACCGATGCCAGGATGTAGCGCGAGGCGAAAGGGAAATCTGATCGCGCGGATCTTTTATTTGTTTAAACTTGTATTTCTACTGTATTTTTTTATTCATTCAAATATTTAGATAACGTATCTATATATTTATTATATTGTTTATACTATTTTACATAAGTTTCGTTTATTTAAAACTGTATTTTTAGAGTATATTCGCGAGTCGGTATTTGTAAAATTTGTTTGTATATATAGATAATGTATCTATATATTTTTTATATTATTTAGATCATATATCGAATATATTTAGATGTATAAGTTTATTTATTACTTATTGAGCTTGTATTTTTCTTTAATGCATCTTTCCTCCATTTTTATAGGTTCTGAAAAATATAAGATTGAGTGTGTTTCATCCTGAAAAAGCCTGCCTTGAAATCGCTTTCAAAATGTCTCTCGTAGATTGACACCGATAATCGAAAGATAAAAGTATTTGTTTCTCATTAATCTTGAGAGGAATAATAGGAAAACCTTTCTATCAGCCATATTTCACAAAGCGAAAAAGTGTGGCGACTTCATGTAGCTTGTGCCCTTTACTTGGAATTAATGTGCAAGCATTTTCGCCGCCAAATTTGATCTACTGCAGTTTTCACGACTTCATGGCGGGAGCTCTGGTATTTGATCATTAGCTAATTTGCCTCCGGAAGTTCGCTGACTAGCGTTCGCGATGAAATTTTGGCGCGTTTCCAAGCCTTTCTCACCTTGCATCCTCGAGATTTGTGCTCTCGTTGTTACGGTAATTGGAGAATCGAGAGCTGTACTCGCGGCATTGGGAGAAAGATCGGAGAATTACGAATACGTAAATAATTAGCTAACATCGATTGCTTTTGGGGACTTGACTGCGTGATTTTTACTATTTTCGATTTGGAGAATTGACTGGGTGGTGTTAATTATTCTCGTGAAATCGTTACTTCTTTAAATTTCCACGTTACACCTTCATACTTCATGTTTCTTAAATATAATAATTCCATTACGGATTTTAAGATTACAGTTTAAGAGAAAATACGTATAAAATCCATTTTTGTTATGTATTCTTTGTGATAAATTATCGCAAGTCATCGAGCTGCTATCATTTGCACAGCTCTATATTAAATTAAAATATGCATCTCTGAAAATATATTGCGAGTTTCGCTTTTGCCAATAACGCGAATTAAAATTTGTAGAGCTCTGGTGTTCCACACAAAAAATTCCAGTAGACAGTAGATCCTAGACCAAATGAGTTTAGTAGTCAGCACCATAAATTAATTTAAAGAAAGAAAAAAAGAATACTTATATACCATCATCTCTGTAGGATTTTCCATATAATTCGTATACCACAGCGCTGTAGCAAATCGAAACCCACTTTAAACAGCAGGTCATACACCAAACCTTAGCAGTTGGTGTCAAAAATCAAAAAAGGCAAAAGACGTATTGCTTCTGGAAAAAAAAAGTCTGAAGGGGTTAAAGGATAGCAGAAATTTCAGTGAGGCTCGGATGGCGCAGATGTGGGATGCGCAATAGAAATGCGCAAAGAGAAAAGAGAGAGAGAGAGAGATAGAGAGAGGGAGGAAAAGAAAAAGGATAGAGCAGAACACAAGAGGGAAACAAAGCCGATAAGAGACGCTCTGCATAAACAGTTCTGCACGGTGAGTTGATCGCATTGTACCTTTCGTCCAAACAGTTTACTCGGCTAAATCGGAGTTAAGTCAGCGTCACGGTTCACGATAAGGTTAATCGCGTCGTTTAAAATATTCACTTCCACCAAAAGTCCCATCGAGATCTTTGGCGATACAGTAAATTCTTGCATAACGCGCGATCCTGCAAAGCGAATTCGTAAAACGCGCCAAGGATACCGTGACAATTGTTTCCGTATATAATATAATATTTTATTTAATTTCATAATCTAAAATTCAGCTAACGGATTTTTGTATAATTTTTCGTGGTGTGGAAACAATAAGCAATTAAGTGTTTGATTTATATAGATAAGGATGAATTTTCGTCTATATAAATGTAGTGTTTATCATTGCGTCACTGTATTTATATGTTGTAGAATATAATAACAATTTCGCGGTGTTAGCGGCTAACAATGCAATATTATGATAAGGAAAATCATTGGAAAATGTCGTTTGCTGTTTGACATAAGATGCTGGTTATTTATTAGTCGAGAACTCGCTGTTTGCAAGAAATTAGGTATTAACGAACGATAAACAGCGCGCGTTTAAGTAAACCAAGTATGCGCAACTGACATTTTGTGTGCCGTAATGGAAAACGTGTCGTTGAACTCATTTCATGCATATAATATTTGTTCCTAACTCTGTAACAAAGTTGTTATTATCAAACTTTATAAAGCATTTTGTTCCACTTCTTGCTTGTTAATTAAAATGCCTCGCAGTTTGACCGATTAACATTGACACGCGTTGTATAAAATAAGAAAAACTGCTTCGATTATTACACCGTATTACAAATTTTTTCTTCAAATATCTTATATAAATTTAAACATAAAAATATGCAATACACGAACCGCAAGTTTCATCAAACGCGCCAATAGTTTTTTAAATATCGTATTATTATTATTATCGACGATCAAAAAGTGTACTTACTGCACCAACTCTGAGTAATCGGCTCTTCTACTTTAAACACCGAATAAAAAAAAACTAGACGCTTATCACGATCGTCAATAATCCTGTTTATCGATAGAAACTACTTTTTATCGTTAAAATATTACATGGCACATAGTCGTTACTCGTGGTAAATTCGAGTGACCAAAGAGCCGCGTTTTTCGATCTCTGATATCTACTCTTTATCGTTCGATGCTTGGAAAAACACGATAATAAACCTGTTTCTCATCGACACCTATTTATATACATAATAATATTATACATACATACGTACATACATACATTAATTATTCTAACTTATATATAAAGCTTATAATTTATTATATAATTTATACACACAATAAACGTGTTTATCCTTTCAAACGCAACAGATCGAACCGATGCTCCTAGGCTTTTGCCAGGGTGTGTACAGATGCAAGCGACTGTTGCACATCGTCGTATAACGGCTCGTACACTGCCTTGGCTCTCATAACTGCGATGCGTGCCTCGGTCGAAATTATGGCTCGTTTCCAAATGCACTAGCCCGGCCCGAATTTCGCAGTATTTCTACCGCACGTGGCGCGCCAGCATTATATCGGCGGGGACACTTGTAGCGCCGTACGTTCGACGAGGCGAGCGTTTTGAAACTCGTTTCGGATGAACCCCATTGCAGGAAACGAGGAGAAGAGCTCTTCGATCGAAGCGAGAGTCACACTGTGACAAGTGTGGAGTAAGAAGTGTGGAATAGAAATAAGTGTAGTCGTTGAAAAATAATTAAAATCGTCTTGACTGCTCAAATTCGACTGCTCTTATAGAACTGACTTTGCAGTGGTCTGGACAGTGCTGTGGTTATGCATTTTTCAAAATACAGATGTCTTCGAGGACATAGGACAGTCAGAATTTTTATGTGCTTTGTGTGTATTAGAATGTCCGCCTCTAAGGCTGCACTGTTATGAGACATTCTATTGTTATGATACATACTATTCCAAAAATGTTCGAGCTGTTAGGCTGCTAGCTGTTGGTTATGATACATACGATTCCGAAAATTGTCGAGCTGTTAGGAAACAGCGAGAATTTACTCAAGGTCCTGCTGAAACGCGATGACATATTACCAGACGCTTGGTCCATCGCCAAGGTGTTAAGACCAGGGATCGATTCGCATCGTCGACTTGCTCGCTAATCCGATCGCCATCCACTCCAATCTGACCAAGCCATACGTTCTCTAATATGGCTATCTAATCGCATCGAACAACGACGCCTCACTGTTATGAGACGTTAACTCTATTAAGTGCAAACACACTTTGAATATCGTTGAACATTATAAGAAATATATACGCTGATGATGCAAGTGGATTAATAATATCGTTGGACCTATAGCCGTGGTTTTGGAAAATTATCAAGGCGTGCCAATGGTCAAGGAATGCCATGTTTGTGTTGTATTGTTCTAATCTGATCAACTCATAGGTTCTCTAATCGCATCGAACAAAGACACCTCACTGTTATGACGAGTTAACTCTATTAAATTCAAAGACACTCTGAATATCGTTAAAATTGATCGCGCTGTACATAGGCTAATGATGCAAATGGGTTAATAAATCGCACAATATCGTTTGATACCGATATCGTTGACAATACCAACCCATACGTTCTCTAATCGCATCGAACAACAACGTCCCATTATTATCGACACATTGACTCTATTAAATGCAAACACACTCTGAATATCGCTGAAAATTCTCGCGCACTATATACACTAATAATGCAAATGAGTTAATAAATCCCACACTATCGCTGGATCTTTAGCCACGATTTTGGAAAAATTCCCCATGCGCGTTTCTAAGGCGCGCGCATTTTCAAAGGCGAGATCAACGAATGCCATCTAATGCTCCAATCAATTTATACGTTCTCTAATCGCATCATACAACGACACCCCACTATTATGACACGTTAATTCTATTAAATTCAAACACACTGCGAGTATCATAGGAAATTCTCCCGCACCAGACACATTAATAATGTAAATGGATTAATAATATCGTTGTACCTCTTTGGCCACGGTTTTGGAAAAATACTCCACGCGCGTTTGCAAGGTGCACGCATTTCCAGAGGCAAGATCAAGGAATGCCATGTATTGTTTCAATCTAACCAATTGGTAGGTTCTCTAATCGCACTAAACACCTTACTATCATGATACGTTGACTCTATTAAAGGCAAACGCACTCTGAATATCGTTAAAAATTCACAGTACACACATTAATGATGCAAATGGATTAACAATATCCTTGTACCTCTTTGGCAACGGTTTTGGAAAAATTCCCCAGGCGCGTTTCTAAAGTGAAGTCAAGAAATGCTATGTATTCTTCCAATCTAACCAACTCTAATCCATTCTCTAATCGCATCGAACAACGACAGTCCACTATCACGACACCTTAACTCTATTAAATTCAAACACACTCCGAATATCCTTAAAAATTCTCGCGCAGCACACACACACACACATTAATGATGCAAATGGATTAATAATATCGCTGCAGCTCTTTGGCCAGGATTTCGGAAAAATTCCCCACGCGCGCTTCCAGAAGCGATATCAAGGAATGCCACGTATTCTCCCAATTTAACCAACTTAGGTTCTTTAATCGCATCGAACAACGACAGTCCACTATCACGACACCTTAACTCTATTAAATTCAAACACACTCCGAATATCCTTAAAAATTCTCGCGCAGCACACACACACACACATTAATGATGCAAATGGATTAATAATATCGCTGCAGCTCTTTGGCCAGGATTTCGGAAAAATTCCCCACGCGCGCTTCGAAGGCGCGCGCACTTCCAGAGGCGAGGTCAAGGAATGCCATGTATTGTTTATGGCAGCGTTGTCCGCGCGTTATCCGCGGGCTGTGTCCCAGGCCTCCTGCATATTTCAGCCGGCGCTTCACTCCCTAACGACGATGCGCTAACGAGATGATAATAAAATATTAGTCGGCCAGTGGGCGATGGAGCGGCCCGGCACGGAACCGAGGCTGAATGATGAAGGAGGCCACCGATCGGCCGTATTTGCCCTCCAACCCCTGCCTCTCGACCCCCTTTTCAGAAGCTTGTTTTGCGCGCCATTGTTCGAATGCCACCTGCCCTACCTCCTCGCCCCTTTGTCGCTTCGAGAGGAGCCTCTCTCGATTCGGCCAATCTTCCTCGCTGCGATCGTTGACTGTAATCCTGGCGGATGGAGAACGCGCGAGTCCTTCTTTGGAAGCTGCTTCTACGCGCTGATCTTAGTTTGCTTCTTGCTTGGAAGATGCTTCATCCTGTCGTCGATGGTGAATTTTTGTGTGTGTGTTTTTTTTTTGTGTATTCTAGGGGATTGTTTGGAGGGATGCGCTAGGGGTTTAATGTAGCTTTGTTAAGAGACGTTTGGAATACTTTGTGTCGTTGGTTTGGAGGTTGTGGAAGGTGTGTTGAATGGAGGTGGAAGCTGAGGTTTGAGCGTTGGTTGGACATGTAATGTATCTTAGGTCAGGAGAGACTAATGTAAAAAAAGAAGGGGGTGAAGAAGGATGTCTTAATTGTGGGTGTAGTGATGGAAATAGGAAGAAAGTGTAGGACTGAGGCTTCGATCTTCTTGTTTCTTATTCTTTAATATCACTTCAATCGATCTTTAATAAGCCCATCACTGATGGTGTTTCTATATGATATGTATACTGTAACTTGGTGATTCGATAATTACTTTAAAACAGTATGTCCTGGGTCAAATGAGCTTTTAATAATCAGTGATACAAATTAATCGAAAAAGGAGAGAAAGAATACTTGTATACCATTACTTCTACAGGATTCTCCATATGATATGTGTACTGTAACTTCGATGGTTTAGAACTCACCTTAAACAGAGTAAGTCTTAGACCAATTGAGCTTTTAATAATAAGCGCTATAAATTAATTAAAGAAAGAAGGAACACTTGTATACCATCATCTCTGCAGAATTTTCCATGTGATATATATACTGTAGCTCTGGTGGTTTAGAACCCGCATTAAATACTAGGTCCTAGGCCAAAATGACCTTAGCAATCAGTACCAAAAATGGACAGAAAAAAAGTGCGAGATATTCGAATTCCTTTTGTGAATTCAGGTTTGGAGCCTCGTCGAGGATGATTTGTCGAGGGTAGGTGTCTTAACCGTTTGAGTACGGGAGAATTTTCTTATGCATATGCTAAAAGTCCGGGATGAAATGCGTAGTATTTTTTTTTGGGAAACAATGAAAATGGTTATAATTAATACTAATTGTTATGTAACAAGCAATTTTGATAAAAAAAAATATTTTTTATTTTCACTTATTACAAAAATGATTTGCTGCACAAATTCCATGAACTCCTTTTTTACATATAGCGCAAATTAAATTAGATCGTTTAATTCCATTACCATTTTTATTACTGCAGACATCACACTGTCGCAAATTTCGCCCAGGCAATTTTTCTAAAGAAAACTTTTTACTTATCGTTAGTATTCCTGTGGCATTTTTGCTTGATAACCATTCCCCCTCTATAGTGTCAATAATGTTTGATGTAAATTGCAGTCTAGTTAATTTTTTACCACGACAATTTTCATATAACTCATTTTGGTACATAAATAATTTTTTTTTAAGAATTATCTCTTGCCCTTATAGATCTGATGATGATTTAAAAAAAACTACAGTCAAAACATTATCTATCATTTTACATTGACCCATTTTTTCTACCGTACCACAATTCACAGGCTTTACTGCATTACTACTTACCACTGTATATTATTTTAATTCTTGTATTGTTAAAAGGCACAACTGAGTTAAATGAATAAAAACTGCTACTGATATTACTACAACTGCTCTCAATAATTGCGTAAAGTATACTACCAACAGTAGCGTCTTCGCATTCTCGATACAAAACAAGAGAAGCGCTATCGCGCTGCGCCGTATTTTTGGCATACGACAAGTGAAGCGCGATAGCGCTTCCCCGGACTCAAACGGTTAAGTTGATTCATGCGGATGGAACACGCGAGTTCCCTTCAGAAGCTGCTTCTCCACGCGGATCTTATTTTTCACCTTATTTTTCCATCGTGTCGTTGATGGTGAACTTTTGTGAGTTTCGGTTTGGTGTCTCCTTGAGAATTTCTCGAAAGTCGGCTTCTTAACTATTAATCGTGTCATCTAATAACATGCATCGTTTTGTAATAATTCCATTTCTCTTATACATCAAGAAACTTACAATCAGCTTCCATCAAATACGTCATCAATAATTTGTATAATCATTCCACATTCATCTGATAATTTAAAAAAATGTATACTTCGATTATCGCAGGTCTGCAGATGTTTCTTTATAAAAGCTTCGATCCCATGCGATAAATAATAAGTGCTCCTCCGAAAGAAACTCCAAATCGAATCTGCAAAACCTTTATTCGCTTCGCTTCATTATCGCTTTACTCCCTATTCCATATTTTACATCGCTGAGCCTTATTTATAATCGCCCAGCAACACCCTGCCACGTTCATCGTTAATATTCCCGGTCGTCGATGCAAATAGCGATAAAAAGCCTCGAAGAGCAATGGAGCCTCTTGGATAATTCCAGGAATTATTTGGCTCGCGAAAGGGAATTTTTGCAGCGCGCGAATTAATCCGATCGCCCGCTTCACTGCGAAGGAAATACGAGGCGAAGTAACGCGAAGTGACTGCGAGAATGAACTCGTGAAATATTTTGACTGCTGCAGGCAAAACCGTTCTCGTTTCCTTTTCGGCCGTTCGTTTGTACGACAGCGAAGTTTTTGGGCGGTTTTTCCCTTTGAACGGACACGACGAAAGCGGGGGCTCGGCAACTTTTATCGCTTCTCCACTGTAAACACGCGTGCTGCTGAACCGAATAAACACTTGCCCGCTACAAACGAAACTTGCGGTACAAATGTCACCTGCGCTTCTCGAGGGAAAAAGAGGAATGGCAGTCGGAGAGCGCGGAATTCAGCGGGCGGAGGAAAATTTGTAACGAACGCCGCGAGTCGTGATCGCGTGAAATCGAGGGGTTGCTGAAATGCGCGTCTGTTGGAATTGAATCGTGGGTATGAAAGATAAATTGGTTGGATCGGTTGGATCAAATTGGTTAGTTAATGGTTAGTGGTTAAATTGGTTGGATCAAATTGGTTAGTTAATGGTTAGTGGTTAAATTGGTTGGATCAAATTGGTTAGTTAATGGTTAGAATTGGTTGGATCAAATTGGTTAGTTAATGGTTAGTGGTTAAATTGGTTGGATCAAATTGGTTAGTTAATGGTTAGTGGTTAAATTGGTTGGATCAAATTGGTTAGTTAATGGTTAGTTGTTAAATTGGTTGGATCAAATTGGTTAGTTAATGGTTAGTGGTTAAATTGGTTGGATCAAATTGGTTAGTTAATGGTTAGTGGTTAAATTGGTTGGATCAAATTGGTTAGTTAATGGTTAGTGGTTAAATTGGGTAATGGATTAATAATTAGTAGTTAAATTGGGTAATGGATTAATGGTTAGTGGCCAAATTGAGTGGATTAAGTTGAGAGACTGGTTCTTTTTGCATGAAAGTTTGAACCATCTTGATTAGTTTAAAGAAATTCCGCTGCGACTTTTAATCGATTAATTGATTTTGCAATCTTTAACATTAACCAAGAAGTACTATCATTGTTTTTTTATTATTCTTAGTATTTGTTGAAAATGATTTTTTTTTAAATTCCAACGTAGTTCGAGTAATGAAGTAAGGTGACATAAAAGTATTCCAACTGTTATTTATTTCATAAGGTATTCGTATTCATTAATATTTATTTTACATTCGTTATTATTTATACGACATTCAGAATTTGAATCGTCGATCACCGATCGCGCATCTGTAAGTCGGAACACGGAATTCTGATTTACGTACAGGAGATTCGCGTACATCGCTAAGAAAAGCAGAGGAAAGGCCACGAATCATTAGGTTTTCGAGTCGCTTTCGGTCGCTTTGCATGTCTTTTTTACGAACCCACTTTTTATTCCACCTCCGACGCTCATTATCCCCCTTTTTTCGACGCTGTACATAGGCGCGCGTGTAACCCAGATAATTTTGAAAGAGCTGCGCCGAGGCAGCCAAGGATGGTTTCAATTCGTGTTCCAAAGTTTTAGACATCGGTTTCATCGGTGGACATTTGCAATGGTTAATCCAATGATACGTTCGACGGTCTTCGATTTATAATTATCTAATGCTTGGAGCAGTGCTTCTTAATCTGGGCTGTGAAGAGCGTTTCCAGTTATGCGAGAAAAATTGACAAAATTTTAGAAAATATTATTATTATTATTATCTTATCATTATTGTTTTCATAATGTGTACATTAGGATTAGCTCGGTGGCCAATTTTTCTCACGCCTTTCTTTTATACGGCTATAAATCTTATATTATTTTTATTTTTCAAGTATTCCTAAAGTTTAATAAACCTTACATTCATTTTGGGCCACGCGCTATGTGGACAAAAATCATTGACTTTCTCACAGGCAATATAGTGCTAACGATTAAAATTTATCTTTACCATAAATAATCAGATGGGGAAATGATTCGAAGTGCGAGATATGTCTGCTCGATAAGACCATATTCACGAATGGTCTTAAATCATCATCATATTATTATATCAGGTTCAATTTTTCCACGCCCTTTTTCAAGATTTAATCGCCTCCCTTATAATTATAATTTTCAATTTCATTTTATTCCTAACACTTTACAACCTCGATTATCCGAGCCACACATTAATATCTAGGGACTTTCTCACAAGTACCATTCTGTTAACCAAACTTCTTATTCCACTAAAACCAGACAAACAATTGAAAAACAATTAAGAAGCGAGAAAATGAACTGCTCCTCGACAACCGATACAATTCACGCCAGTTGTTAACCGTAAGAGCTCGACAGATCAGTGAAATCGAGCGCTGGATGGAAAGCGAGCCGTCCATTGGTTTTTCCCAGCATATAGTGACTTGTTGATACTTGGAGCTGCGCGCAGGGTCCGCCAGGTTTTCCACGAGCAGCCTCTCCCAGGGTCCTGATCGAATATCGACGTTTCGATAGATCACCTTAAGTCGACTCCGCGCGCGCTCTGAATATTTATGACTTCTGTTATTGATAGTTCGCTCTTGCCATGTACATCAGGGAAGTTATGGCGGGAGGTTTGAAAATTCCCCCAAGAAACGCGGCCCTCTGCGGCGTCGCTGCTCTCGATGCGAATTACTCTGGGGACCGCGTGATTTGTAAAGGTACCTTGGCTGCCAGGAGAGGTTAATGCAGCTCTTCGATGAACACAATCCTATTCTACGGTTCTTAATTTTGGTAGATTCGAGAACTCTGTTAAGTTTGAATCGAGGACCTGAATTAGTTCTGCTGCTATTGAAAGTAAGAGGAATTATTGAATAGTATTTATATGGTTTTAAAGCGCGTATCTGATGGTAACAGCGAGAAAATCTTTGTAAAAGTCATTTTAACCCTCTATTAGTTGAATTGTATTTGAAAATTAAACAACTTGCAAAGCATTTACTTTGGTATTTCAGGTTAGTGCTGTTGTCAGGAGCCATTAATATTGTTATCATTTATCTCAGAGATATTATGTAATTAAGACGCATACATAATTTCGTGAGAACGTAAAATTGTTTGTTAAAGTGTCCATATATTAGCAAGAAAGTTACACTGGTTCACAGAGGGTTAATGGGTTTTTTTTTTCAAGTTTACTGAATATTTTTGCATATCGACTTATATTTTTTATGAATCCATACATCATGAGTTTAAAGTGGCCTTCAAGAAATGGTCCTATTGAAAAGTTCTGTACAGAATAATAATTTTAACTGGAGCACTTAAATTATATCCGCCAGTATTGAAAATAAGAAAAATGATTAAACAGTACGTATATAGTTTTAAAGCGCGCATTTGATGGCAATAGAAAAAAAAACACAGTGAAGGTTATTTTAATGGCTTTTTTTTCAATTTCACCGTACTTTTTTTTTGCATATATCACGACTTTGAAATGGTCTTCGAGAAATGGTTTTATCAAGAAGCGGTTCTTTTTAAATTTAGTTCTTTAAAAATTAATTAAAATCCTTTTAAAATACAGCGTTAATTTAAACTATTACCACTGCATTAAACCAACTAAAATCTACCTTAAATTACCTTTAAGTGACCGTACTACAAATTTCTGAAATACTTGCTTGTCGAGAAGCTTGTTTCACGGTTGCTTCGACCTTCTCGAATGGAAGCACAACAGCCTCGCAATTTCGCGATGCAAACGTCCGCCCAAATAGCCGGCGCCATTTTCAGAAAAATATGAATTTAATATAACCCAATATAACGGCAAGGCGCCGCCATTTACACGTTTCATAATCCCTTTCAGGCACTGAATGTGCCCAGAAAGTCTTCCTTTATCCTGCGCCCACGCGATAAACCCTCGAAAACACTTCGAAGCGGTCACCTTTCAGTTTTGGGCTTCAGAAAAACTCTTCCTTGCTTAAGAGAACGTCGGACACCTGGGATAAAATCTCGACTCGTTAACGAACATAGCCTCGAAATTCTCTTTACTCGGAGATCGTGTCTTTCAGCGGGTTTTCAATCGAATTTATTGGGTTGGCAAAAAGGTATTTTGGGTTTCCAAGTCACATTTGCTTCAGTATTATACTGATAAGGAGCAGGAGTTTATGATAGTGGAATCACGAGTTTATCAGGAAGATGAAAGTCAGAAAGGACGACGAGTAAAATGGAAGATACATCGTTGATTAAACTCCTTATATATTAGGACCTTGAATAAGTTCTCGCTGTTTCACTGATATGGCAATCAATGTCCTCGCTTCTGGATCCTTCCTTTCGGAAGGTGGTTTCTCGAGAAAGTGTAAGACTGTCCTACCATCCTAGTGCAATACCATCCCTTAGAAAACACTCGGAACATATTCAAGGCTCTAAAATAAGCGAGTATCTCACACTACAAAACCAAAATGACTTTCTTGCCAGCCCAATGGAAATAAGGAGCAAGTCTGTCAATTCTCTTTCGCCGATGTAAAATTACTGGGTCGGCCATTGGGTCGGTTATTTGCTACGTTATTTGCTAATCCCCATCCAGCATTGAACGTGACGTAAGGGCCGTTATTGTCGCGCCTCTAGTGCACCCTTGGCGTGCAACAGTTGCATTAAACCGGTGAAAGCCGCGAAACAGGGAGGGGCCGAGGGAGGGCGAGGTGTCCGGGCTTTATGGCCTTTGTGCCCGCGAAAAGGCCGGGGCGTAACGAAGCCGACGATTACGGCACGCGTAGGGCCGACTTTGTCTGGCGCGCTTTAAGGCGCGAATCCTCGAACAAGTGGCGCGTGATTGAATGGAAGGGATAAGGAGGGCCGGGGCGTAACGAAGCCGACGATTACGGCACGCGTAGGGCCGACTTTGTCTGGCGCGCTTTAAGGCGCGAATCCTCGAACAAGTGGCGCGTGATTGAATGGAAGGGATAAGGAGAATCGTGGTGGATGGCGTGTAGGTTCGTCGAAGTCGAAATAGTTTCGTTTCTGGGATTTGGAAGAGTAGCCTGTGATTAAATTAAATGGATAAAGAAAAAAATATATATATATATGTGTGTGTGTGTGTTTATGTAAAACTAAAACAGGTATTTAAGGCGAATTTTCTAACAAGTGGCGCGTGATTGGATGGAAGGGATAAGGAGAGTCGTGGTGGATGGCGTGTAGGTTCGTCGAAGTCGAAATAGTTTCGTTTCTGGGATTTGGAAGGAATTCGCGATTCTAGGATTCGAAGGTGTAGTCTGTGATTAAATCAAATAAGTAGTAAGGGTAAGTTAGTATGGTAAATTAAATTAAGTAAGTGGTGAAGGATATACGTGTTGTGCCTGTGATTAAATTAAATGGCTAAGATAATTTGTAGTGAAGGATATACGTATATGTAAAACTAAAACAGTTATTTAAGCAGAATTCTCGAACAAGTGGCGCGTGATTGAATGGAAGGGATAAGGGAAATTGTGGTGAATGGTGTTATCAAAGTCGAAATAGTTTCGTTTCTAGGATTTAGAAGGGATTGGTGATTCTAGAATTCTGAAGAGTAGCGTGCGATTAGAGTATATAATAGATAATAGATAAGAAAATAGGTGATGAAGGATATAGAGGTCTATCTAAAACTAAAACAGTTATTTAAGGCGAATCCTCGAACAAGTGGCGCGTGATTGAATGGAAGGGATAAGGGACATCGTGGTGAACGATGTATAGGTTTATCAAAGTCGAAATAGTTTTGTTTCTAGGATTTAGAAGGGATTCGCGACTCTAGGATTCGAGGAAGTAGCCCGTGATTAAATTAAATGGATAAGGAAATTAGCAGTGAAGGATATATATGTTTATGTAAAATTACAACAATCATTTAAGGCGGATCCTCGAACGAGTGGAGTATGATTGAATAGAATGGATAAAGGAAATCGTGGTAAATGATGTATAGGATCAAAAAGGATTCTTCGAACCAGTAGCTCGCGATTAAACGAAAAGGACAAGAAAATTTCTGGAGAATGATCGAATTTGACCTACCCTCCTTTACAATAAAATCACTTTAAATACACCTTAAATCCTAAAATTAAATACACCTTAATGCACCAAATACAAAATTAATACACCTTAAATACACCTTAATACACCAAATACAAAGTTAATACACCTTAAATACACCTTAAATACTAAAATTAAGTATACCTTAATACGCCAAATACAAAATATAATACGCCTTAAATATTAAAATATCACCTCAAATACACCTTCATAATCTCATCATTTTTATACCTTAACCCAATTTCACTCGTGCAAAACCTCCTTCCAACTGTTACATAAAAACGATGGTTCTGGTCGGGAAATTCTAAAGATCCTCCTTTGCGCTTTGTTTCGATGCGAGAGATCGACCCAGGAGCCGATATCGATCCGATAATCCAAGGATCAAGAACGGAGCGCTGTTAATAGCTTCTTTGGCGCATCAACTTTGATGGGAGCGCTGCTCCATTGTTAACGTTAATTGATCATCCTGCGAAGCATTCATCGCACGCAGCCTATTATTCGCGGTGCAAAAAGAATTCTATGTTTCGAACAATACCGGCCTGCTCTTGCCAGGAGCAGATCGTTATGAAACAAAATCTCTCATTGTTTCGACAGATTAAGTTCCCGCACCGCTGTTTATACCGTTTATATCCTCGAAGGAGCGTCTGGAGGGAGATACGTTTAGAAAATAGATTCTGGAAGTTCCTACGGTCTCTCATCGAAGATCGCGATATTTCGATGAATAGAATCTTAAAGGCACCTTTCGTGAATTAGTTTTGAGGAGCGTTTAATTCTAGTTAGAGGATGTGTGATATGATTGTATTTGTTTTTTGCTGTTTTAGGTACTTCGTGTGTGTATATCTGGTTGCGTGCGTGTGCATATTTATGTATATATAAATTAAAAATAGGTGGAGTTATTAAGACAACTTGCTGGAATTATATTAGTTTTGGGGAGCGTTTAATTCTAGTTAGAGGATGTGTGATATGATTGTGTTTGTTTTTTGGTGCTTTAGGTACTTCGTGTGTGTATATCTGGTTGCGTGCGTGTGCATATTTATGTATATATAAATTAAAAATAGGTGGAGTTATTAAGACAACTTGCTGGAATTATATTAGTTTTGAGGAGTGTTTAATTCTAGTTAGAGGATGTGCGATATGAATGTGTTTGATTTTTGAAGTTTTAGGTACTGTGTGTGTGTGCATGTCGCGCGCGCATGTTTATGTATATATGAATAAAAAATAGATAGAATTGTTGGTTGAAGAATGAAATATAATTGAGAAACATAAATGTGAGGCGGTGAGACAATTTTAATGCAGTACAATAGTTTAAAAATATATTATAAATTGCTGGATAAACTTACACACCAATATACATCGTGCAAGACATTTATGATAAATTTATAATCAATGTATAATGTAAATTCAATGAGGTAGAGACAATTTTAATGCAGTACATTACTTCGAAAGTATATTATAAATTGCTGGATAAACTCATACACCAATATACATCAATATATCGTATATACTTGCCATAAGAAAATCATAAAAAATCGACAGAAATATTATAATTAATGGTGACGAAGATTTTTTAAACAAATTACCCTAGCAGCTCTATTACCAATAACAAAAAACCTCTTCAAATCTCTCTCCCAAACTTTTCTTTTCCTTTATTCGCCCCTCCACAAACTCCCATCCTCCGCACCTCTCGCACTCCTCCATTCTCCACTCGTCACTTATCATTTCAAGTACATCATTTAAACTTCCGCCCCAAGTTGGACAAAATTCCCGCTATCCGGATAAATGATCCAAAATGTTCGCGGCAACACAGTTTCCAAACTATTGCCAGTGGCGAAACTATGAAAATTTTGACTGGCCGCCGCGCGAAAACTACGCCGCGCCAAACTTACGGCCTTATCCGATCGTCCTTTTGTTTCTGCCTCTCCGCGGAAGCATTCGAGGCGAAACTCAAGGCGGCATATTTCCAAAATTACTCGTTACCAACGATAAGCAGCGCAAGAGAAGAATCGCGAGTCATGCGCGTCCATTTGAAAGCCGTTTACTTTGCGAAGATAGCCTAAGTCTATTTATATTCGAATCGAGATATTTAACTCGTTTGCGTCATACAACGAGCAATGCTAACAGAAGATTATTATGGCGTATGAATATATGGATTGTTTATTTTGAAAGTGGTATAAGTCCATTTTCTCTCGTTTTGAGAAAATCAAAGGTTAGCATATTTGTCGATCGAAGAATATCGATTAATATTAGCGAGCGTGGCGATGTTTCTACTTGTATATTGTACAAATGTAAACGTCTGAAAAACAAAGAAACGTTTTCTGGAGGTTTGGTTTTCACGTTGAAACTCGTTAAACCAATTTTTGAGGGTCGCCATCGAAGGAGAAGACCTTGAACAGCATCTAAGTGCTCCATGATTTCGCTGCGCGATTTCCCTTCCAAAAATAATAGCTCTTTTTCTATTTTTCTAGAATTCAGAAATGTCAGAGAATGTCTGAAAGTCAGAAATGAAGTACTAAACAACACGCTCGCGTATACAAATGTATTCTTCAAATTTAACCAAGTCAAAGCTTTTGTTCAGTCTGTTACTTGGTATACAAAATTACGAAATGTAAATTCTGTATTTATTAGAAATCATCAAAACTGAAGTGCTAAACAACACGCTCGCGTATACAAATGTATTCTTCAAATTTAACCAAGTCAAAGCTTTTGTTCAGTCTGTTACTTGGTATACAAAATTACGAAATGTAAATTCTGTATTTATTATAAATCATCAAAACTGAAGTGCTAGACACTTGGTCCAGGAATTTTTTTCTCGAGACTTTTCCAGGTCTCTCCTCAATTCCACGATAAAAGCCCGTGAAGCAGAGGTTGAGAGCCACTGGCGCGGACGACCGCAGTAATATATATCGCGGGCGTCGGGAAAAGCTTCGCGTGTAACGCCAAGAACGTGAATCTCGAACCGTCGACAGGTTGGAATGCGTGAGAAAGAAATTCGGCGGATCTTTGTGGCTCGAGGACAAAGGCAGCTTGCAATATCTTCGAGTGCATTTCTTCCTCTGTCAACACCTCGTACTAGCGCCCACATGTGGGTCAGGAACATTGCGAATAAGGCATTCGATTTTGGTCCGTCGTAATTCGTGTCCACGATTGCGACTTCCTGCTTCTTTTGTGCCACACAAGAACGCGCGTGTGTGACAAAAATCCTTATATATTTATTCTTTTGCAAACCGTTTTCGTCTAAATAAGAAAAAAACAAAATAAGGATTTTTGTCACACGTAAGGTTTTTTTTATACATTTTTATACCGACGCGTGTCTTCATATTATTTATTAAGGCCTTAGCATTTCATTTTTAATGGCTTTTGAATCATTTTTGTATCTCCTTTTTTTAAATATTATTTTTGGGATTTTCTAGGATTTTCTATATTCGATCTGAGAGAATCTTTGTATAAATATGCTTTAGTAGTAATAGCGGAAAAGTTCACTGGTGTTATATACGTTTATAATGGAAATGGGGTAAGGAATGTTATTGTAATGTTTAATATGCAGGAACCAGAAGTGGAGACATCGTCGAAGGCCGATCTTGCGCCTGGATTATTTCCATATGCCCGCGAAAAACCCTTTCCGTGTGAATAACGTCGTGCAAATTTTAACAGAATATTGCATCGAAGGTTTACTTTGCGAAACACCGCGAATATCACGCTCTCCGTGGAAACTGCAATCAATCCCTATTTCATTTCGAAAGCCAATTAAAGTAAAATAAGGTCGAAGTTTAATCGAAAAACCGGTTTGGCAATGTATACCGCGAAAACGAAGTGGAACCATGCGGAATATATCAGACGTGCGCGTCCAAGGCGGCTTTGCCTGATATATTTCGCATGGTTCTACTTAATTCTTGCCTTATGCCTTTGCAAACCGATTATTTACTCTATATACTTCATTTCAATCGTGCATTCTGTCAAACTAAATGAAATTTCCATCTCATTTCGCATTACTTAGTGTTTTATATATAACAATAACACTGGTTTATTTTTATATCCTTCATTTTACATAACTTTTACATAAGGCACATTTTAACAGGACTTAATAAAGCTTTAACACACTTTAAAGACTTGGCATTTACTAGTAATCATGCACAAAAGGTACAACATCACAAACCGTCATTATAATACATACACGCCTGATATATTTCTCATGGCTCCACTGTAATCTCGCCCTATACACATACAAACCAGTTAATCGACATTCGAACGGAGTTTGATATAAACACCAAAACACCCACAGTACTACTAATGGCATCATAAATTGCACACATAATTTGAAAAAAATATATATATATATCATCCATATACTAAGTTATAATAAAGAATAACTCCCCCATATATTGGCAGTGCATTTCCAATTCCTGCCTCGCATTCAGCCGAAAAGCTGAACGGTCCGCATTTGAATGAAAATTTAAAGAACTTCTTCTATGGGAGCTTCAAAACGACTTGACGAGGGTCCGACGATTTCCAGTCCCGGACATCGAAGGACGGGTCGCGTCTCTTCAATTTATTCCGGAGCAAGCGGCCTTTGTTGTAAGCGAAAACGAGAGTTCGTCCATTGGACGGTGGAAAAGTCTGGCGCGGATGGAATTCACTTGGTTGTACATACTATCGATTATTCTCGAGTCCCATTCAGCGCTCTTACGTGTCGTTTTGACTTTGAAAGCACACATCGTCCTGCTTCTGCCTGATTGCTGTATATCTGTTTGACTGCTGAAAAGCAAATCGGAAATCACTTTTATCGCTGTTTCTTTGCGTGCGCCGGACCGCGCTGGATCATTATTACCCTCCCTAATCAGTGTTTTTGCCGGTGCCTCGCCATTGTGTGAGCCAGGGGTTCTCAACGGTGTCCGTGTGGTCGATGGAGTTCGATGTGACACGCGAGTGCGACGAAGTCGTGGAATTGTTCGATGACCAGTGTATGGATCGTTTGTTTTGAAAGTGCTGTAAGTCCGTTTTCTCTTGCTTCGAGAAAATCAAAGGTTGGCATATTTGTTGATTAAAAAATATAGGTTAATATTAGCGAGCGTGGCGATGTTTCTACTTGTATATCGTACAAATGTGAAAAGCAGTAGCCACTGATCTTACCACTTGTCCATCGAAATTGGATTTACACCACTTTCATAATCGATGGCTACGCAATCTCTTTTGTCGGCTAATATTAAATTGAACAAAGCGTTGGTAGTTCTTAAGGTATTGAACACCGACTAGTTATAAACAAAAAGTTTACAGTAAATTAAGAAGACTTCTCAAGAAATACCTCCAATTACATTACAAGAGATATATGATCATTAATTGATTAAAATTAAAAAAAATAATAATTTATATATATATATATTTATTTATTTATATACAAATGTATATATATTATTTTTTTCAATTTTAATACGTTTTTCCATCATATATCCTTTATAATGTGATCGGAGATATTTCTTGAGAGGTGAGAAGGATCAACTATAATACGTACGTGTGGTGTCAGCAAAAGTATATACATATCATATCATATGACATATATATATTATGTATATGATATATATAGACTGGAAAAAGTGCTCGTTCATCGTGGATCGACAAAGCATCGAAAATATCATTTACCTCGATGCAATCGATGAAAAAGTATCGCAAAACGATGTTATCGTTGCTTTTGCATTTGCCGGTGCATCGAGGATCGTTATTAACCTCGAAAGCGGCGTCCCTCCTCAAACGACACGGCCTCTCATACTCTTTTATTATTGCCGATTGCACATCGCCTCGCGGCGCTGCTAATATTTCTAATCACACGCTCGAATCGCCCCGATTATTACTCGGCTGCTCCACTGAATTTCAGTCCGTACGTCCACCTGTGTTTATTTCCTACGATTATTCGGTCATTCGACCGGCGTTCACGCGGCGTGCGCTTTTAAAAAGCTTCTTTGGAAACGAATTGCGCGCTGTTTGGCTCTCATTCCGGGGTATGCTATTCGTGGAATTGGATCGTGTGCAAAAGTAAGGATCGGAGGCGAAATTCACTGTGAATATGTAGGTGTTATTCCTTATTGTAACTTGATATATATGATAGGTATGTTGTATAGATATGTTATATATATATTTTTTTTTTTAAATTATGTATGTAATGGATAATACTATCAGTAATACTTTGGATGTTTTAGTGTCTATATCAAACTCTGTTTGAATGTCGAAAAAGAGGTTTGGCTGTGTATAGAGCGAGAATACAGTGGAGCCATAAGAAATATATCAGGCGTGTATGTATTATAAGGACGGTTTGTGATGGTGTAAGTTTTGTGCATAATTGCTAGTAAATGTCAAGTCTTTAAAGTGTGTTAAAGCTTTATTAAGTTCTGTCGAAATATACATTATATAAAAGTTATGTAAAGTGAACGATATAAAAATAAACCAGTGTCATTGTTATATATAAATGGCTAATAAATGCGAAATGGGAGAAAAATTTCATCTGCTTTGACAGAATGCACGAGTGAAAAGAAGTATATAGAACAAACAATCGGTTTCGCATTACATAAGATAGGAATGAAGTAGAACCATGCCAAATATATCAGACATCCACGTTTCACAGTAGTAATGACGCTATACGTTGCATACATGTCTGGAAAATCACACATTTATAATCTCACATTGAAATAATTCCAAATAAATTTAAGATAGCAAGACAACCATGAAATAAAATTATAATCAAAGGATCATAAAATGGAGGAACAATAAAATGAAGGATAACGAGAAAAAGAATGAATATATATGCCAGAAGCCAAGGATGCAGCTTAATATTTTTTGCTTATAGACTTGAAGAGTATTAATTCGATATAGGCGTACAGTAGAAGCACGACCGGCTGTCCTACGGTCCAATTAGTTAGAAAAACGTAAAACGAGCAGCGTGTCGCGTGGCAGTTAAAGTGTTAACAACCCTCGGCTCGAATGTCAGGTCCATAACCACAAGGTCGGTCCATAAGGTCGTTAAAATTCACGGGATTCCTGGCGTTAAAAGAAACTCGCCAAAGGTAAGCAGATACCGAGAGTTGAAGATCAAATTGGAGCTCTTCGGGTGGGAAATTTTCGCGCATCAAATAACCAATGGAATAAGTATAAATAAGCTGTACTGGGATTCCATATGGAATTCTACGTTGTTCTTAAGCAAAAAAATAATGTTTCAAGGTAGTTTTAGAAGTTCTTAAAAACGGTTCGAAGACTTCGACTGGACTCTGCGAATAGCTTCTCAATGATTTTATTCCAACAAATTTTGGTATATGAAAATCAACCTTGATTCTTTGAGGGGTTAATCTTGGCGAATAAGAGTTGTAAAAGTGTAAGAAATGTGTGATCTTCTGAGGTGAAAGGCGTATTATAATGATTTTAAGATAGATGTAAAGCAAATTGAGGAAGTATTACATATTTATTCGATAATACATTAGTCCTTCCACAAATGACTTCTTGCGGTAAATAGCAATTTGTTATTTCACACTATGAGTGTAAAAAAATCGTGGACTGACCTATAACCGATTAAGAATCTAAAACTTCTATAAGATATACGAATATAATAGACTATTGCGTCCAAAATTCACAGTTACCTCTGTATTGCAGTTTAAACGCATTTTCTTTCTGGTACATAAATTCAAAGCTCCGTCGCTTAATTCTGCTCGTTGAGAGATCGAAAGTTTACAAGAATCTTTCAGAGACAGTGAAAAATCTGCTTGTCGAATTACTCCTTATCGATCCTGGAATCCTGAGCGATCGAATTAGTTTCCAGCGCCATCGAGAGAATTTGGGACACATGCGGTGGCCCGCAGGAAATTGGTTCTGTTTAGAACCATGATCCGTAATTACCAGCCGGTTGGCATTGTTCCGTACAGGATGTTATTCGAATTTCCAAGACGCATCATTACGACATGTCTCGCAATGATCCTGATGCTTTTTTTAAGACTTTTGGAATGTGTGCAAAGTGTTGAAGCACGATAATTGGATATCGTATATCGTTTTACTGTTCGATAGAAAACATCATTTTATTCGAATAAAGGGAGAGGAATCCTGCTGTTAAACTATAAGCAGGTGATTTTATTTAATTGTATGTACATCATTTATATGTACGATAAGCGAGTAACTATTTATTTCGATACACTATTTATTTCATGGAGGAGCCCCAGTCCTACATATATACTAAATCAATTACAAGATAATTTTAATAAACATTTTAGCTGGTATTATAAAAATGAACCCAATGGTTCTCATTATTTTAATTTCTCACGTATGAGTTCGAATATCATCGAACTTGTCATAGAAGAGTTCCAAGCCTACGCACATATATACCAAATCGATAACAAAGTAATCCCACTAAACAACGACAAATAACGTATATCATCAATATTTCACATACATTGAATAATGAACACGCAATATAAATTCTATACACATAGAAAACAGATAAAGGAAGGGCCACAGAAAAATTTGGGCCGTGTACTTTGCTTCCTGAAGACTCCAGGGCCTTTCGTCTTCCAGATTCTACTCTGACCACTAATTTACTCAGGCCCTCCTCTCGAGTGATCCCGCGAGCAACTATTTACGTCACCAAGGAGTCCCAATCCCACGGCAATGGCGCCGATGAAAGCTCCGAGCCTAGAATCCGGAAGATAATTCAATGGAAAATAATCGCATGGTTGGCCGTAATTACCGGTACACCGCTCAAAGGGGATCACTTTCCCGCGCGTAAGCCGCGCGGCATTAATTGCCCGGGGTACAATTACGGGGATAATAATCCTAATCACACGGTGGGATTATTTTAATCATTCATCGGCCGCCCCGACGAATTTCGGTTCCCGCATTGGGATTCTGACGTCGCTCCTCGAACAGAATTGCGATTGGATAGTTTATGTTAAATGAAATAGATGAGAAAGTTAGTAGTCAAGGATATATATGTGAAACTAAAACAGTTATTTAAGGCGAATCATCGAACAAGTGTTGTGTGATCGAGTAGAAAGGATAAGGAAAATCGTGGCAAAGGATGCGTAGGTTTATCAAAGAGTCAAAATAGTCTCGTTTCTAGGATTTCGAAAGGAATTATCGAACGAGTAGCGTGCGATCAAAGGAAATGGATAGAATAAGGTCGAGGTTTAATCGAAAAATCGGTTTGACGATGTATACAGAGAAAACGAAGTAGAACCGTGCCGAATATATCAGACGTGCACGTTTCAAGGCGGCTTTGTCTGATATATTTCGCGTGTTTCTACTTAATTCTCGCCTTATGCATTGGCAAACCGATTATTCGTTTTGTATACTCCGTTTCAATCGTGCATTTTGTGGAACTAGATGATATTTTAATCTCATTTCGCATTGGTTAGCGTTTTATATGTAATAATGACAAGGCCTCGACGAATTTCGGTTTCCGCATTGCGATTCTGACGTCGCTCCTGGAACACCGATGGACCATTCTCCTGCCCCTATGAACGAGGATTAAAGGAGCCGCCTGGTAATTGGGCCGGATCGATGTTACTTTGCTCGCCTCGTTGTGGGGAGTTTTGGATCGATTCGAAGGGGAAATACGATCGTAAAAATGTCCAATGATCCGTCTGAAGGATGTTTGGTTGAAATCTTTTGGAGAGTAGTGTAATACTATGACTGCTGGAGAATAAGAAACTGAGAATATAAAAGTTAAGCTGATTATGGTATTGTTTGGTTATCACTTTATTAATTCTGATTATATTCTTATTATTATTATTTTATTACTGGGATTTTGACTTTGGCATGATAAAAATTAAAATTAAACGACTGGAAGAATCGTCGATGAGAAGAGTAGAAAATACTGAGGGAGTATATGTCTCTGGTTTGAAAATTCAATTCATCAAATGCTATACATCAAACTCGACTATCATAATGGATTTTTATTTTACAAGAGTAAATATTTGTTTAAAAACTGTACTCCGTGGTATACAAATATTTTTTGAGCTGTTAAAAATTCAAGCTATTAAAATACACGACTTAGACTAGCTTCACATAACATTTCACTGCCATAACAAATTTTTACATTACCAGCCTAATAATTTATTTAAAAAATCCAACTTCATGTTACACAAATATTTTTTAATTTATTCAAAGTTAGACCCTTAAATATCTCGAAAGAAGAAACACATGGCTTATCGTTAGACGAGTTTCACGATCATTGGCGCATATTAAGTCGATGTACCAAATAGTGAAATACTGATCGACGTTCGGTGGAAAATAATAATTCGGGCGCAATTACGGTCATGGCCGTACATAGGTCCAATTTCGCGCGGATCATCGTGCGTGTCTCAAATTCTCGATGGCTCTGGAAACCAATCCGTTCACACAGAATTCCTTTGGCAACCGATTCGATAATACCGGAGCCGCTCTTCAAATATAGATGCTCATTATTCCTTCCTTTTGGTGCTTCGCGATGGGAGCATTAGGATCGATCCTCGCGGATTTTATTGGAATTTCTTGGGATGACAGATCCACGTCTGCAGTGATTACGATTGGAATCGAAGTCGTAGACAATCGGTGAATTACGAGCCAAATTATAAAATCAGTTTTATAAATGTATTTTATTACAAACCTTGGTCCTTTCAAGTCTAAAAGGATAACATATTGGTTGTCGAATGTAAATAATATTAATTTAAGGAAATGCGAAGATGGATAGTTTCTTATCGAAAATTCAGTCGAAGATCGTCGATCCACAAAATTCCGCTGCTTAGGTAGAAACAAATAAAAAACAGGCGTCCCAAAAAAGGGACAATGGTAAATAGAGATTATTTGTATATTCTTGCATTTGTAAAAATCTTACTGTATTATAATTTTATCGCAGTTGTTCTATGAATAATCCATGAATCTATGAGTATTTTTGATTCTCCTTAAATCACAAAGAGTGTTTATGACAATGTAAATTAATAAATAAACCCATTATATGCCAAAGCCAAGTGCAATCTTAAAAAATCCACTAACCAATCAATTTCCTCCAGCAAGCTAATCAGTGAGAAAAAAAATTTAAAGGAAAGAAACACACTTTCATCGATCCCTTAACTTTGCTAGCAGTCACCGCAACATTTACGTACAACAATCAAAACAAAATATCCGCTGTTTAAGTAGAAACAAATAAAGAAACAGTCCTCCCAAAGGAGGAACAGTGCTAAATAATGGGTTAAGCTCGGCGTTTTGAAAGAAATATCCTGCATAATCGGTTCGTTATAGCGACTCGGGCCTGTATACGCGTATATTTCCGATTCTGAGAGACTCCTCCTCCTCCCCATTCCGTCCTCGAGAACTGGCGGATGACAGAAGGACTTCTCGCGCGCATAGCCACGGTACCTATCAAGCGTCAGGAAGGCGACAGAGCATTGTTCTATTTTCAAGCCTGACAGGAATTCAATGGCTCGTTAACTATCGAAATACCTGGAAGTATCTCCGGATTTCTTCTTTTCGCGAGCTGCGCCGCCTCTGAGGGGCGCGGAATTTTCATCCTGGATTTGCAGGTGCGGAATCGATGCCTTCTTCGATTCCTCTTTAAGACTTCGACGCGCACAATGGCGAGAGACTTCCTTTGGAATCTTAACCCGTTAACTGGGCGTGAGGGAGTATTTCGCGAGGAAAACTACTTCGATACGACGACACTTTTCGTCGTGGAAAATTCCCCCTTGAATGGATGTTCGAGATATGATGACGATGATCGAGAGACGAAAGTATTTTATTATTGACACTTTAATGGCCGCAAGCCATGTTTGATATTATTGGTAGCACGCGCGGTCAGTGATTTCCTTGGAAAATTGTGGGACTTTGAGACGAGGTTGCTTGTGAGATTTTTCACGATTTTCTTGCAGCATACGGATAGATAAATGAATGTACATTGACATTTTTCCTCTGTCCTCTTTTTCCTTAAGGATTGTTTAGTATATCTAGATGTGTCTAGAAGTTCTATGGTGTTAACACTTTAATATCACACGCCTCTTGTATGAGTGGCTATTAAAGTGTTAATTTCTCGAGGAATAATAGGAAAAGGTTTTTATTAGTTAAGATGTGGAGATCGATGTTTCGAGTTTGAGAGGTAAAGAATATTCATGGATCTACGAGTCTCTAATCAATTCCATCTCCAGTATCTCTAATAAATACAAAAAATTCTAATGAAACGAAAGGAAAACAGAGGATAGAAAAAAAAACCAAAAGAAATGATAGAAGATGCGACAATGTTGAATAAAACTGGACCTTCAATTTTCTATCCGATATGAATTCAGAAGCTGCATTAATAATCCTACGTAACACACATACACATGTACAAACCCGTATACACGTACAGGTGTATGCAAGTGTGCGTGTGTGTGTGCGTATACGCATATCAGCAAAGGCAGCTGCGTCAATAGGGATAAAGGATCGATCTCACGAAAGCTTCGAGGGATATTCGAATCACTGACAAAGCAATAAATAAGTCTCTGAACTTTCACCCTGCATTGGATATTATATTTCGTGCAGTTTATTTCGAACGATGTTCGAAATAGCTTGGATGAAAACGCTCGGTTATCCGGGCAAGAGATGAATCCATGTATCCTTATTACTCAGCAAAATCGAGGGGTTTACTGTATACATTACTCTGTATTTCGAGCGTGCGCGGGGCCATTCGATTTAAAATAACATTTGACTGAAAATTACATTTGTAAAGCGTCCCGGTGGGGGCCGGCATAATTTCAGAGTTCTCGAATAATTTCGCAATTTTCCGAGTAATACACATTTTCCAAGGTGGAGCCTTTTAATACAAAATCGACGGATCGATTTATCGACGATTCGAAATGGTATCGTTTCCATGCGAATTGAATCGTGTTTCGATATTATTTATTCGCAGGGAGTATCCGGAGCTCGTGACGCTTAGAGGCGTTCGATTTGTGTTCGTGGTTTTACAAAATTAACCAGAGGGTTTTTGACTGAATACTAAGAGGAAGTATAAAAATTAAGAGACATTTTTTTGCTTCTTCAATGGCTCAAATTTATTATCGTCTTTGATATACGAGTTTATATGTGCTGCTAAGTTGCAGCGACGTTTCTTTCCAAGCTATGTTTCGAATACAAAGAATATATATAATGTTTAACATTATCATTACAAAACCAGTAAGAATGACTGGTCAGTCGTTTCTTTAAAAAATCGTGTTTTATAACGATAAATTTTTTGAAATTTTCCATGATTTGCATGCAGTATTTAAATCATCCTATTGATTTACTGCAATTTCTTGTTATTCTCCCTTTTTTTTAAAGATGCACGTGTCGTTATAAAAATCCCCAGAAACTTAGTAGTTCTAGTATTAAATTCCTAGTGCAGGAATGAAATTATAAAAACAAGTACTTATCTCGATTTTACGATGAAATTCAGTAAAGCATCTCGAGCATCTTAAGTAAAGCATTTCTCCTTTCGTTTCCTCCACAGTATTTCCTTCTTTCTTTAATTTGTGCAGCAACGCGCGGATGCGTTTAAAACATCGCAAAGTATCTTGAATAAATATTTTGTTCGAAATAAATAAGGTTCTTTTTTCGAATAAAACGTTCTTCTAATTCATCAGCTACAAGGACGATTAATTCCTCTTCCGCAAAAGTCTAAATTTCTTAACGATACTCCTCGCACTCGATGCGCGCAACGTACAGCGATGCTGGATGCTTCAAGCGGAATATGTAATATTAAATTAGCCCACGGATGTCGCAACTTCGTAATTTCATTGTACACAGAAGCGGGGCACTTCAATTAGAAACGGTAACAGTTTCAACACGCGTGTCAGGTTCATCATCGCCCAAATTTCGAACTACAATTTTGCAAACCCGTTTAGTCATTGTACTTCCTAATGTTTTTATTGTCCGTCATATGCACTGCCTGTGTATCCTTGCACTCGATCAATATCAGTGCATCGACATTAACATTAATATTAACATTAATAGGTTTCGTGCCAAGCTTTTTTTCTCCAACTTGTGTTTGGAGGTTTCGAAGATTTTTTTAAAGACAGGATATATTATCACAGAATACTATTTTATTGCTTTCTTGATTTATAAGTAATTAGCTTGTGTGGAACAGTTATTGTATCATTTACAATTTTTGGTTCGATTGTAAAAGTGAGTCAGTAAAAAGAATCTGGTGTATAATTTGTTAATCAAATGTATAGCGGAAGAGGAAGTAGGTAAATATACGGGGATAACATTTTCCGTTTTTCATTTGTTTCCGTAGGAAAGCAAGTTATTACGTGTAATTATTAATTATCGTATATAAAACAATCGAGCAAATTTATGTACTTTGTTCTGTACTGGGTTTTTTTTTATAATGCCCCATTCTTTTGGTAGAAATATATTTCACGCGATTTAATTTGTGAGAAAATGCATATTTTCAGCACATTTAATAATCCAGTTACCCCAGCGTCCGATTTTTTTTCCAAGCCTCTTTTCTAATTATTTACGGTTCACTCACCACCTTCGATTCACTAATTTAATATATATTTAATTTCCAATTTTAATCATTATCATCATTTAGCCTTTAATTCTCGAGCCACGCTTTAGTGGATCGAAAATGATTATTTAACACTAGAATTACCAAACCAGTCAAAATGACTGGTCAGTCGTTTCTTTAAAAAAAATCGTAATACTTTATAACGGTGCATTCTTTTTTTGCAATATTTAGATCATCATTTTGATTTATTCAAATTTTCTCTTGCTCTCCTCCTTTTTTAAAGATATATATGGCGTTTTAAATATGCTCAGAAAGTGGCTGGTAGTTCTAGTGTTAATCATAATATCATTTATCCTTTAATTCTCGAGCCACTAGTGGTCAAATGAGTGTACCATAAACGGTACACGTGGCCAGAGGATTAAGCTCAATATGTACCACGAACAGTACGAGTGCCCTAAGGATGCTTAACAGGTACCACAAACGATACACGTGGCAAGCAACACATTAACATTTTCTCCTACATAAATACCTCGACTAAAATTAACAAGTACCACAAACAATACCCATGGCAAGCAACACATTAATATATTCTCCCGCATAAATACCTCGACTAAAATTAACAGGTACCACAAACGATACACGTGGCAAGCAACACATTAATATTTTCTCCCACACAAACACCTTGACTAAAACTAACAGGTACCACAAACGATACCCATGGCAAGCAACACATTAATACTTTCTCCCACATAAATACCTCGACTAAAATTAACAGGTACCACAAACGATACACGTGGCAAGCATCGCATTAATATTTTCTCCCACATAAACACCTCGACTAAAATTAACACGTACCACAAACAATACCCATGGCAAGCAACACATTAATATTTTCTCCCACATAAATACCTCGACTAAAATTAACACGTACCATAAACGATACACGTGGCAAGCAACGCATTAATATATCCTCCCGCATAAATACCTCGACTAAAATTAACAGGTACCACAAACGATACACGTGACAAGCAACACATTAATATATTCTCCCACATAAATACCTCGACTAAAATTAACACGTACCACAAACGATACACGTGGCAAGCATCGCATTAATATTTTCTCCCACATAAATACCTCGACTAAAATTAACACGTACCACAAACAATACCCATGGCAAGCAACACATTAATATTTTCTCCCGCGTAAATACCTCGAAGCGAGCTAAAATATCCTCCCCTCGCCAACTCCATTTCTCGGTAAGAAATCGCTAAGAAGTTCCGCAATCCGGCAAACCCGCGCAACATTGTCTTTTCATGGCGCTCGAGAGGGATCCTTCGAGGGAAATGCAGGCACTCGTTGCATCTGAGTACCGAAAGGCGCGGTAAAAATAGCCGGGAGCCTGGAAATACGAGGCGGCGCAATTTTTCAGCGCTCGAGTTCCGGCGTCTTCAAAGCGAAGGCGCGGTAAGAAACGCTGTAATGCATGCAGCTACGGAATCGCGGGGCAAAGACGCGGCCGTGTTTCACCGATATCCGAGATTCCAGGATGAAAACGTTGGGTGCATCGTGTTACTTCGTGTAACTTCAGTCGAAGGAAGTAAGTGTTGCGATGGAGAGATGCGACCTTCTGGCTCGAGTCTTTGAAGACACGATTAACCCTCTGCGGACGAGAGGCGACTACCAGTCGCCACGGCTTTTCGCGCTTCAGGACGAGTGGCGAGTGAGAGCCGACAGTCGGTGTATCGTTTAAGTTCTCGTTATCTCCAATCGATTTCGCACTATCGTTTTTTAAAGAGATTTGCTGAGCTGCTTAGGATCGCAGTATCGTTTTTTAAAGAGATTTGCTGAGCTGCTTAGGATCGCAGTATCGTTTTTTAAAGAGATTTGCTGAGCTGCTTAGCTTCTTATAATATACGATGTTGAAATGATACATCATAGCAGAGATAAGATAATGAAAGGTGTTTCAAAGAGCGTAGCTCTGACAACGGTTCTGAGTTCAGTTGAGACTCGACGAGTGTGGCGAAAGAATCGAAAGAATTTTTTTCGTGTATTTGTGCGAACACGCTATAAAAATGGATTTCATAAATGAACTCTAGTGAAGAGCACGAATCACTGGTAAATACACAAATGCGTCTTGGTGAACGTCTTTATAGCGTATCGAGCAAAGCGAAATTACAGATCGTAATTCTCGCAAAGATATAGTTCTAAAGATCTAAATACAGATAAACGATCGAGATATAAAGTTTTTAAAAGACAATTTATTTATCAAGGATGGAAATAATCTATCGTAATAATGCAGTCTTAGAGGCTCTATAGACATTATTACGATACATTACTACGCCGTCATATACCTGATTGGAAACATTATTTAACAAAGACATACTTTCACCAATTCTTTCAATCACAAAGGTATAATCAGTTCTTTACGATAAAGCCTCGAATTTCGTGGAAAAAAGAAAGGAAAAGAGAAAAACTGCACACTTAACAGTATAAGATTTAATAGTGTAAGATAGTAAAAGAAAGCGTTTCGTATTTTCAAAATGATCGACAGAAATTCGCAGGTTCGTTGTTCCATCCCTTATTTTCCTGCTTCCAGGGAATCCAACGATAGGGTTTATTCGATTTCATATGGAGTCTGGGCTACGTAGTGCGCCACTACTATTTCTATTACTTCCGTTGCCACTCGCTGATATTACGCTAGCCTGGATATGGAGGCGCGCCCTGTTTCTAACCAAGAAACTCATATTCGATGTACAGAGCGTCTGCGGCCGCTTATTGCGCCCAAACGACTTTCCACGTAAGATACGGGACTGCAACTGCCACCGACTTACGTTCTTCCACCCTGTTTTCTCTCCCTGCCCCGCGAGATGGCAGATAATTAACCCTTTGTACGCCAGGACGACTTTCGAGCGGGACTTTCTACGGGCATTGTGCATCAAAACGCCCGAGATTCGTGGACTTTTGTGCGATGACGAAGGGGCTTATGAGTATTAGATGAGTTAATGGAAGTTGATCGATGAGTAATGAGGAGTTGATTGAATCCGCTCGTGTGTCCCGTCGTGGAGTATAAAAGTTTGGGTATTTGATTTTTCTCGTAAATTCGGAGGAACTTGGATAGTTTTGTATTTGGACTGTATAATAAGGTTTTTTTAATAAAGTAGGCTTGTAGGAATTGGAGATGAAGTGGATTGATAAAAGATATGAGTGGTTATTTCGCAATTTTCTAAAGGTTATATTGATTTGTCGTTATTTTATTTAATCTGCTAATGAGATACACGTATATATTGATTTAAGTGTTACGGAATCGATAAAAGCAGTATACAAAATCCCTAAAATGATTTATCCAATGCGCGAAGTGTCGTTCAGCAGAATAATATTGAATCGCATAAATAAATTCTGTATTATAAAATATGAATACAATGAGGATTGTGATTTAGAAACTCTGTTTCCTCCAAAATCGTCTTATCAAAACGATGAATGAAAATGAAGCACACGAATAAGCTTACCGCTTACTATAAAACCCAAAGAAAAGAAGACAAAAAACCCAAGGATCGGGGCGCACAAAATATCCTTTCCTCCAAAATCATCATATCAGAACGACGAATCACAATGAAGCACACGAATAAGCTTACCGCTTACTATAAAACCCAAAGAAAAGAAGACGAAAAACCCAAGGATCGCCGTGCACAAAACGTCCTTTCCTCCAAAATCATCATATCAGAACGACGAATCACAATGAAGCACACGAATAAGCTTGCCGCTTACTATAAAACCCAAAGAAAAAATACCCAACGATCGCCGTGCACAAAACATCCTTTCCTCCAAAATCATTTTATCAGAACGATGAATGAAAATCAAGCGCACGAATAAGCTTATCGCTTACTATAAAACCCAAAGAAAAGAAGACAAAAAACCCAAGGATCGCCGTGCACAAAACGTCCTTTCCTCCAAAATCATTTTCTCAGAACGATGAATGAAAATCAAGTGCACGAATAAGCTTACCGCTTACTATAAAACCCAAAGAAAAGAAGACAAAAAACCCAAGGATCGCCGTGCACAAAACATCCTTTCCTCCAAAATCATCATATCAGAACGACGAATCACAATGAAGCACACGAATAAGCTTGCCGCTTACTATAAAACCCAAAGAAAAAATACCCAAGGATCGCCGTGCACAAAACATCCTTTCCTCCAAAATCATTTTCTCAGAACGATGAATGAAAATGAAGCACACGAATAAGCTTACCGCTTACTGTAAAACCCAAAGAAAAGAAGACAAAAAACCCAAAGAAAAGAAGAAAAAATACCCAAGGATCGCCGTGCACAAAACATCCTTTCCTCCAAAATCATCATATCAGAACGAGGAATCACAATGAAGCACACGAATAAGCTTACCGCTTACTATAAAACCCAAAGAAAAGAAGACAAAAAACCCAAGGATCGCCGTGCACAAAACGTCCTTTCCGCCAAAATCGTTCATTCAAGCCGCGAGCTCTCCTTCGCCGGGCCCCCGAAAGTGTTAAAACCAAATTATCGAGCGCACATGCTCGGCGGTCGCGCATTGTTCCCGGGGATCTTTGTAGCGCGCAGATTGGCGGACCGATAGGAACAAAGCCCCCGATTGTCGCGGCTCATTGGATCACCCGGCGAAACGTTATTTTCCCTTATCAATCCCGGAGTTGCGTATCGGGGAATTGCGCGCACAAAGGATTACGAGAGCTCGCTCGCAGTTTGCCCCCGAACCAAAGCGTGGCCCCGCCAGGGAGCTTTGTCGGCAACTTTGGCCGCGCGGCTTAACTTCGCCGCCTTACGCGCCATTGTCGTCGTTTTAATCGCGCCGACGTGAAACCGAGCCTCCGATCGGCGCCCAAAGGCGACTTTGGAACAAAGATCTTGAGGCTGAAATCTTGGTTAACCCGATGACGGAATCGGAGGGACTGTTCCTTTGAATACAAAGGGAAAGGCGGACAAAGTGCAGACGGCGGTGCGCCGAGGAAGATAGCGGAGTCGAGGGAGCGGATGGAGATTTTGTTAGGTGTTAACCCTTTGGATCACGGGCTCCCTTTGGCGAGGTTGTATTATGTAAATGCTTGCTACTTGTGAGTTCGATGAGTTTGAGGGGTTTTAAAGGCTGGCCTCGCGTTGTCATGTGCACTGGATGAAGCTTGAGATAAGTAGAGACTATCTTGTGTAGTCGTGTTTATAATTTAACTCTTTCTGTCGTGGGATCAGGGATGAATTCGATGAGTTTGAGGGTTTTTAAAGGCTGCTCTCGCGTTGTCATGTGCACTGGATGAAGCTTGAGATAAGTAGAGACTATCTTGTGTAGTCGTGTTTATAATTTAACTCCTTCTGTCGTGGGATCAGGGATGAATTCGATGAGTTTGAGGGTTTTTAAAGGCTGTCCTCGTTTTATCGTAAGCACTGGATGAAGCTTAAGATAAATAGAAGCTATTTTATGTATTCGTGTTTATAATTGAACATTTTTGGCCTTTCTTCGTGAATGGATTCGATAAGTTTGAGGGTTTTTAAGGGCTGTCCTCGCGTTGTCATATGCACTGGACGAAGCTTAAGATAAATAGAAGCTAACTTATGTATTCGTGTTTATAATTGAACATTTTTGGCTTTTTTTCATGAATGAATTCGATAAGTTTGAGGGTTTTTAAAGGCTGTCCTCGTTTTATCATAAACACTGAATAAAGCTTAAGATAAAAAGAGCTTGGCTATTCTTTCTTATTAATTTTATACCCCGTTAAATAAAATCTATATCTCTATTCACGCATTCCACATTATATATCCGAATTTATATTACAAGAGGAAAAAACAATATACATTATTTACTTCACAATATACATCTAAAAGACAATATACATCATTTCAGCGCATTTCCCAAAACTGTGTTCAGTGTGTGCACTGAACGGCTCCAATACCACATAATCCTTCCCCTTTGCCAGTGTGAGCCTCGAGAAAACGTCCTAATCGTAATTCAGTACTTTTTGACAAGCCCAGAGTTCCCCCTGATATTTACACTCGAGCGGAAGTGCTCGAGGAGGAAGCAGGCTGCGCCCACTCTCACGTAACATCGGCTGAGTGTAACAAAAGCGGCGAGAGCAGCGTATAATACGAGCGGTACAAGCCGCCACCATCCAGGTTACAAAGGAAGGGTATCTATAGGCGTCCCATCCGGCATGGAATCCCCTAAACGAACCACCGCCCCCGCGGCCCCCGCGGCCCCTTTAAGCACGACCAATCGCGGCACCAACTCAAATACTAACCGAGTCGCCGGGGATATTTGACTTAGCCGGGTGTATTTGATTGCGAATACTTGAGGAACGTTCGATTTGACAACGAGCCCGCCTCCGCTGGCGGAATCCATTGCGAAATCCATTGCGAGATCCATTGCAAAATCCATTGCGCTCGCACCAGCGCGGGGATACCGGGAGTGAGCGCTGTCGAGGTTGGGCTGGAATGGGTTTTAGTGCAAAGGAGGGGAGGTCGAGGTTTGATTTTGGTCGAAGAATGCGCGCAGTGAAATGTTCGTTGGTAAAATGTTGTTTGGTGAAATTTGATAGTGAAGTTTGTTGTTGGTAGAATGATAGCACTTTGGGCGCGAGTGTCGGATATATCCGGCGACCATTGGATGAGCTGTGTGGACGAGTGTCGGATATATCCGGCAGCCATTGGATGAGCTGTGTGGACGAGTGCCGGATATATCCGGCAGCCATTGGATGAGCTGTGTGGACGAGTGTCGGATATATCCGGCGTGTATCTGATGAGCGGTTTTTTGTATGTGATTTTGTATATGACCTTGTATTTGATAGTGTATATAATCTCATATAAGTGTTAATTATGTAATTAATGGAATATGATATCGGTATCTTTTAATATTAACACTAGAACTACCAAACGAGTCAGAAAGACTGGTCAGTAGTTTCTTTAAAAAATCGTAACGCTTTATGAGGATGAATTATTTGGAACTTTCCACGATTTCCATGCAGTATTTAGATCATCGTATTGATTGATCGAAAGTGCCTTTCGCTCTCTATTTTTTTTAGACATATGTGGTGTTCTAAATATGCTTTGAAAGTGGCAGGTAGTTCTAGTGTTAAACTTATAGTTGTTATAAAGTTGAGAATTGAGAATCAAATATACAAGTGAATCTAGTCTTTGGAAAAGGGCGTGTAAATCTTTTTTCAAAGATATGGCTTAATCAGCCGCCTCATATTTATACTTCTCGATTTCATTTGTCTCTTAAAATTGAATAACCATAATTGTCCGAGTACACTGATAAAACTAATTTTGTGTCAAATCAACAAATTCGAAGCTTATCATTAATTCACGGATTCTTCAAAGTGCATTCGATGGACCATTTTCGTCTCCATTATTTATCTCATAAATACCTTATAATCTTCGATTTAGAAGACAAACTAGGACATAGATTTTCTTCGATCTCAAGGGTCCACGATGAACTGCAAAGCCTCGTAAAAATGTAAGATAATTCTCCGTGGAAATCGCGATTTCAATAACAGTTAAATTTACCACCGTGAAATAGCCGCTGGTTAATCGAGCCCCGCGATTTAGGTAAGTTTCCTGCTAATTATCGAAGCTCGAACGAGCTGTAAATCGCCGGAGTTTTTGGAATGCGCTCCATCGGCTACTCTGTAGAAACCCACTTGAACTTCCGGCGATTCTCGTAAACTCCAAACGGCGGTCATTACTTTTACGGGGCGCGCATTATCGAGTTAGTTGCCTCGTCGATGCAGAGAAAACAGGATGCAAGAGAAATAACTTTAAGAGAGAGAGAGAGAGAGAGAGTTTTTGGGCCTGATACCTTTCAATACCTTCCCTCAACGATTTCTGGACGAATAGCAGAAAACGACTCATGCCTAATATAGTCCAGAATTAACGGGAGAAGTAATGAAAATCGTGAAAATAACCGAGTATATTTTAGATGCTGAGATTTTAGAACAGGTAGAAAGACTAACTCACGCTTAAGCTTGCGTCGAATTAACACGAAAGTTAATCGAATTGTCAAAATAACCGAGTATATTTTAGATGCTGAGATTTTAGAAGAGGCAAAGACACGATTTATGCTTAACATTGTGCAGAATTAACAGAAGAAGTAATGGAATTGTTAAAATAACCGAGTATATTTTAATACTTCCATTTAACGATTTTAGAATTTTTTTTTCCTCGTCAAGACCACGGTTTCATTTTTAATCTAATACAAGCTAAAGTTCGTACGAAACTACGATCTATTCCCTAATCTAGTTATCCCAGTGTTAATTCTTCAAGATATTAAGCGCGAGTTCTAGTCTCGCCTCTTTTAAGATCTTGCCATCCGCCATTAACGCGCCCTATAAAATATAACAAGTTATTCGAGCAATTTCATTTATTTCAGCGTCTATTATTAATTCCTTTAAATCATTTCTTAAGCTATCTTTAAAGTTTAAATTACTCATCGTCAATTCCAGCGTTGCTCATCGCTCCTCAAGACTCCTTCATCCTTGATTCAATTAACCCAGCAGGAAGAATACGAGCGCCGTGTCATCCCTTATTTATCATTTTATTCCATTCCATTATCCATCCCTCACTTTCATGCGCCAAACTCGTCCACGCATCGTTTCCCACTGGCTGCGCGCACAACTGTTCCACGCTCGTCGATGAGGCTGGAATGTTATAAAAAGAAAAATACGCCGAAACCGAGCGCGCGGGAGTGGCCTGAATGACGAATCGCGGATGTTTTGCAAAATGCCAAGCACGCACGTGCGCTCGTATGCCAGCGATCATGAGGGATCACGGCTATACGCAGAGTTCTAATTAGTGCTATTGATGTCCGGATTATCCGGATAGCCGAGTATCCAGGAAATAGCCGAGGCACGATAAACATCCTGGCATTCGTGCTGCGCTTATAAGCGGCCGCGTAGGATCTTCCTGGCAATTCGATAATCCATTCGCCTTTGACCACTCCTGCAGCGGGGCTCTTTTTTTTTATGCCTAATAAATATCGATCGACTTCTCGTTAAATAAAGTGAAACGTGTCGCGTTAACCTTCTATGAACCGAATTATACCCGCGTATTTTATAAATTGCAAGGTACGTACTTCGATGATTCAAGTTCGTTCTGTTAATCGTCATTCGTATTGTTCATCTCAGAGACGTTGTAAAATAATGATATAATTCGACGTGTATACACATCAGTTCATCACATTGTAAAATGAAAATTTCATCAGCAGCACATTGTAAAATGAAAATTTATCATTTACCGCAAGAACTCATTCGCAGAAAAACTAGTGTCTTAGCGAATAAAAATGTGAGCATTTCTTACTTTGCTTTGCATCCATCGTAAAATCATTCCGCGTTTCATCGCTGCCTTGCGTTGCGCGATAAATTCCGCGGTTAACTGGTTAAGACGTATGCACCATCTTGTGAAAGGATTAATTAAAAACGCGAAGAATTAATTAAAAAGTTTTACCAATAGAAGAAATTGTTTGGTAAATCGTGGATGTATTAGCACGCGACTTGGAAGTCACAAGATTCCACAGAGGGTTGGATAAAAACGCAGAGGACGTAAACTTACGCCTTCTCGCATACATCTATACAATTATGAAAGCATATACATACGCCTTTCATATACACTAAGACGCACATATACGCCTTTAGCAATCAAAAGATTAAAGACCAACTAAATATACACTTAAATACAGTACGTAAACTCACGCCTTCTCGCGTACATCAATACACTGATGAAAGCATATACATACACCTTTCATATACACCAAGACATTCCCCAAGGCGCATATACACGCCTTTAGCGGTCAAAAGATTAAAGACCAACTAAATATACACTTAAATACAGTACGTAAACTTACGCCTTCTCGCGTACATCAATACACTTATGAAAGCATATACATACGCCTTTCATATACACTAAGACGCACATATACGCCTTTAGCAGTCAAAAGATTAAAGACCAACTAAATATACACTTAAATACAGTACGTAAACTTACGCCTTCTCGCGTACATCCATACACTGATGAAAGCATATACATACACCTTTCATATACACCAAGACGCTCCCCAAGACGCATATACACGCCTTTAGCGGTCAAGGGGTTAAAGAGCGGCTGAAGGTCCCGGAAAATCGAAGGACCGGATAAAGTAGTCAAGATGGTGACGAGGAATCGAACCGGACGTCTTGTCAGAACGACACAGGGAAGATCCTCCAGATCCACTTTCCGATAATGCCTCCGAGGAAGTGCCTGCCGATATCGTTTGTCACTTTCTACGCGCCGAACGATAAATCGGGGGAAAGGAAAGCCGATGAGGCGCCGCGTGTCCGCGTCGAAATGCTTATCGGCGAGTAAGACGTCCCCAGGACATAACCGCCGGCTTCCTCCTCCTCCTCGAAAGCCCGGAGCCTCCTTCGGGGTTGCGGATAACGCGGAATTATTTGCGCCACGGCCATCGAATTTGCCCCCGCGATCCTCGATTCGCACGTTTAACCTCGTTTACACCGCATTTTCGAGGGATTCATCGTCCGCAGATTGGAAATAGCGCAACCGTGGGATTATTGGACGACTAATTTTGCTTTGTTGCCTGTAATGTATTATTATGGAATGCAGTCACGGGCGTGTGGTATACGTGTACACGTAATATGGAATAGAGGGAGAACTGATTTTATAGTATTTTTAGCATATTTAGTATGAATTTTGCTGGTTATCTAGTGGTAGTGTTTTTAGTGTATTTAGTATGAGTTTTGCTGGTTATTTAGTGGTAGTATTTTTAGTGTATTTAGTATGAGTTTTGCTGGTTATTTAGTGGTAGTATTTTTAGTATATTTAGTATGAGTTTTGCTGGTTATTTGGTGGTAGTATTTTTAGCATATTTAGTATGAGTTTTGCTGTTTATTCGAGCCACGCGTAAGTTTTCTATTTTTTACTTGGTGTGTAGATTTGTTAAAGATGTTACTTCTCTCAGGTGTACTGCTTTAATTGTAAAGGTTATACATGAAATTTCGAATAATAATCGTTTTCGTGTATTTCATTTTTGATCGTTGAAACATCGATACGAAAAAACGTGGGAGAGAAATGTAATTAAGTTATTTTTGTAATCATCCAGGGCTGCTATCAATTCACTGTGTTTAATACAAACACCAGATAGGTTATATTTTGTTAGGGTTTTTATCTTCGTTAAGTTCTTACCACTTCCTTTCAATAGAACCTTTATCATAAATTCTGCAATGCTAAATGTGTTTCGAACTGCAGTTTCTTCGCTAAATACCTATATTATTCGCATAATTCCTTCATTCTTATACAATAATAATTCTTATATAATTATTTATATAATAATAATTCTTATATAATAATCCTTTATTCGTAAATCAATTCAGCGCATCTATTACGAACACCAGGCCAATTGCATCCAGTCGGGGACTTTATCTTCGCCAAGCTGTCGGCCCTTCCTTTCAATCGAACCTCCATCACAAATTCCGCGATGCTAAGTGTATTTCAGACCGCAGTTTCTTTATCGAACACCCACACCATTGCCACGATCCTCCGGCGTTACTTTCTCTCAATTCAGCGCGTTTATTACGAACGCCAGGTCGATTACATCCGGTCGGAGACTCGATCGACGATAAGTTGTCGCCACCTCCTTCGTACATAGAAGCGTTTATATACTTGCACGTGGGAGGTACCTATTCACCAGAGGGCACCCGTTACTGACCCAAATGCCTGGGGCGGTATTTGATTGGACTGAATAATGTAGGGCGAAGGGCATTGATTCGCCTCGATATACTTGATTCAACATTCCATCGCATTACGCCGCTTTGATCAACGGCAGGGCTCAGATCCACGGAGCCATCATCCTTCTTCCTTTCGAAAGGTGGTTTCTCAAAAAAAGCGTAAAACTAAGGTTTGGAGTGTATTGTGGAAATATAGTGTAGTAGAGTATTTTCGAGTGTACTCGAATATATTATGTGTACAATAATAGTATATCGTGTATTCGAATATGCGTAATGAGTATACTCGAATATATTATGTATATAATAATAATTCGAATATAATAGTATATTATAGAAATAGAGTCTTAAAGGAATAATAGAGTCTTAAAGGCGTAAGAAAGTGTTAGGACCTTGAATAAGTTCTCGCTGTTTCACTGATACAGCAACTAATGTCCTTGCTTCTAGATCCTTTCTTTCGGAAGGTAGTTTCTCAAAAAAGTGTAAAACCAAGTATTGGAGTATATTTAGAAGTATAGTATAGCAGAGTATATTCGAGTATATTACAGAAATAATCTATTTTAAGAATAATAGAGTCTTAAAGGCGTAAGAAAGTGTTAGGACCTTGAATAAGTTCTCGCTGTTTCACTGATGTGGTAATCAATGCCCTTGCTTCTGGATCCTTCCTAATGCTTTCAAACGCTTCGAAACCGTCGCCTCATCCGCTCGCAATGATTCTGCAAGTTCAGCCAGCGTCCAACGTGGGTCCTCGTCAAGTAATTCCTCCGATTCTTCGTCCTCAAACTTTTCCGGTGCGCCAGAGCGTTCTTTACCTCGAGGATCAAAGTCATGATTTTCGAAGCGTCGAAAGCAGTCCCTGCATGTCCTTCCCGACAGAGCATGCTCGCTGTTAAGTCTCGACAAGAATTCTGCGCGCTTCGCCAGAGGATTTCTTTTGAATAAAACACTGCGATCAAATTCGTCCTGGTCATCGAATAGTGTCGTGGTCACTTTACTCCAAAGCGAAGGGCAAAATACACACTTTTTTCATACAGTTTGCAGTATTCATAAGGGGGCATAAGATTGGGACCTTAACTCGTCTTTAAAATGGCACTCTCAATGTTATTTCAGGATCGAATTATTTTTTTTAATGAGAAGATGTATTTTCTTCCGCGAAAATGGAAAGAGTATTCGATTTTGTGTAAAAGAAATTTTAGTCCATTCATCTGCTAGGGTTGATCGGTATATATATATAGATAGATAGGTATAATAAATAGGTATAAATAAATAATAATATAAGTATAAAGCGAAAATGCTGTAAGTAATATACTGCATTTTCGCTTTATACTTATATTATTATTATTATATATTTATTTTTATATTATATATTTTTTTTTTCCAAAGGCTGAATTCCATTTGTAAAATAACAAATTCGATTCGCATAAGGCTGAATTTAATTTCCCAAGCCTCCGTCTTACAAACGTCGCTAGCCAAAGCTGATTACGCGTCATCTGCGACGAAGGATGATTTACGGAGGCCAGTGAGACTCGGGAAGCACCATTCGCCCCCCCCCCCCCCTTTTCCAAGGACATAAATTGAGGGAGCAACGCGTGCCATTGCCCAGGATGGGGATAACGAGGAAACGATTAACGCGGTCGCTCGATCCCCGGAAAAACCGGATTCGGTCCATGCGGGTTACGTACTCGCGTCTCGGATATTAAATCCTCTCATTTTCGCACGAGTGCTTTTCCATCGGGCCCCTTGGAATATTCCTGGCGCGGAACAGACGGTGGAAATTCCCGGAGAAACTTGGGGAAGTTTCAGAAGCGAACTTCCCGCTACAGGCGACGAGTTCTGCCATTAACCCGAATATCTTTTGGATGTATGCAAAGCGATTTCTCGATTTGCCGGCACTCGTCGCTTCTACGTCATCCGCCTCGATATTACTTCAAAGTCCTTGCTTTCCACTTTGGGCCGTCCTCGGCAATGTGCCCTCCTTGATTTACGGAGGAGGATGCTTCTTTTTTTTCCCTTCTTTTTCCAAGTAAGAGGGTGATTTCAACGACGTGTACAATTTGTGTGTGGAAATCTTTTATTAGAATAATGCGGATAGGTTGGATGTGGGATTTGGATTTGGTTTTTGATGGAAAACGATGTGGGAGAGTGTATTAGAAAGTATGGAGATAAGTGTGATTTTCTTTTTTGATATAAGGGGGTTATTTCAACGACGTGTACAATTTGTGTATGGAAATCTGTTATTAGAATAATGTGGATGGGTTGGATGTGGGATTTGGATTTGGTTTTTGATGGAAAACGATGTGGGAAAGTGTATTAGAAAGTATAGAGGTAAGAGTGATTTTCTTTTTTGATATAAGGGGGTTATTTCAACGATGTGTAGAATTTGTGTATGGAAATCTTTTATTAGAATTATGTGGATGGGTTGGATGTGGGATTTGGATTTGGTTCTTGATGGAAAACGATGTGGGAGAGTGTATTAGAAAGTATAGAGATAAGTTTGATTCTTTTTTTTGATATAAGGGGGCTATTTCAACGACGTGTACAATTTGTGTACACGGATTTAGTTTGTGTGGAAAATAATAGAGAGGAGTGTGATTGAAGGGGAATGTTTGAGCAGGTGAATGCTCGAGGAGATCGGATGGAGGATTATTAGAAAGCAGGTATAGAAACAAGTCCTCACCATGATCACTCATTATCGTGTATTATTAGAAGCTATCATATAAAGCAAGCGAGGTTAGGAGCATCTTTTCAAACGAAATTCACCCTTTTGCACATCAATCACTTTTACATATACATTTATTATATTTAGCACACACGAAATACCATTAATCGCATAATAAAAGATCAAAAACCCCGCTATAATATAAGCTGTAATAAGGCGCGAACGAAGCTCAGAAAGCTATAATATCAGCTTGTCCCAAAAGCTTCTCCCTTTCTCTAACTAAATAAAATACACAATATCCTTGTCTCCTATCATTTCATCGAATCACACATACAATGAGAAGAAAAAAGCCAAAGGATAAAGACCACAACATTTAACAGATCAGCCTTCACCTTTGCTTAAACATTCCCAGATATTCTGAACAATAGTTTTGAACTTTGGACACTTGGACACTTTGGATACCTTTGGCCACTTTGGATACCTTTGGCCACTTTGGATACCTTTGGCCACTATTTTGGGACCATCTAGTATCTTCCAGCGACTCTCATGGAGATTTCGAACCCTGTTCCTTTCTGCTTCTCGCTTCGATGACGCGTGGCGGCTCAGCCTTGGCGCTTAACGCATTCGCGCGCAAACGATCTTCGTCAGGAGGCCCCTTCGGGGATCGCTCGTGCGGTAGCGCTCCAATTGATATCCAGCGCGCGGATATGAAGCCGCTTGGCCGCAACCGCCGGATCATATCGGTGTACAGGGGTTTATGATCCTCGCGTGCTGGCACGTTGCCCGTAAATCGCACTGGCTCTGGCCAGGGCCGTTCCTAGGCGCACAGCGGATGCTGAGCAGTTTTTCGCAGCCCTTAGCTTGACAATGGGAGAATTTAACGGTAGAACTTCCAGCCACTTTCTGGGGATTTTTAGAACAGCAAGTACATCTTTAATACTAGAACTTCCAGCCATTTTCTGGGGATGTTTAAAACAGCAAGTACATCTTTAACACTAGTACTACTGGCCACTTTCTGGGGATATTTGGAACAGCAAGTACATCTTTAACACTAGAACTAGTGGCTACTTTCTGGGGATGTTTAGAACAGCAAGTACATCTTTAATACTAAAACTACTGGCCACTTTTTGGGGATATTTGGAACAGCAAGTACATCTTTAATACTAGAACTACTGGCCACTTTTTGGGGATATTTGAAACAGCAAGTACATCTTTAACACTAGAACTACCAGCCACTTTTTTATATTTAGAACACCAAGTACATCTTTAAAAAAAAGGGGAGAGTAAAAGGAAATCAAAATGATGATCTAAATACTGCATGGAAATCATGGAAAATCTGAAAAAATTCATCGTTATAAAGCACTGCGATTTTTTAAAGTAACGACTGACCAGTCATTCTGATTGGTTTGGTAGTTCTAGTGTTAAAAAAAGGGGAGAGTAAAAGGAAATTTCGTTAAATCAAAATGATGATCCAAATACTGCATGGAAATCATGGAAAATCTCAAAAAAATTCATCGTTATAAAGCACTACGATTTTTTAAAAGAACGACTGACCAGTCATTCTGATTGGTTTGGTAGTTCTAGTGTTGAGTACTATATAAGACGTTTAGAGCAGAATTTCAGGTTAGAACCTGGATAAGTTACAGGTGGAGAAGTCCTGGTACGCTTATAAACGTACGGTTACAAACATTACTAATATAAAATTTTAGAGTGGCGCTTTACGAGCTTTTTTCTCAGCAAACTCATCAATGACTTTGGTATCATCAATTCGACCACGATCGCCCCTTAATAAAATTTCTAAATTTTAAAGTGGCGCTTTACGAGCTTTTTTCTCAGCAAACCCATCAATGACTTTGGTATCGTCAATTCGACCACGATGGCCCCTTAATAAAATTTCTAAATTTTAAAGTGGCGCTTTACGAGCTTTTTTCTCAGCAAACTCATCAATGACTTTGGTATCATCAATTCGACCACGATCGCCCTTTAAAAGGGGGCGTTTGGTAGGGACGGCCCTGGCTCTGGCCACCAAGGGGATTCCCGCACCTACCCTCCACACCGCCATCCCCCTCCCCTGTGGCGTGGATTCGATGTCTTTCCACCAGCCGCACGTGCCTGTGGACACCTGTGACACAAATTCTTCTTCCGGGATTTTTTAACCCTTTGCCTCAGACGAGTTCTTCGGGGGTGGTAGGAGCTGGAGGTGATCTTTGGCAATGCGAGGTGTGTCTTAGAGAAGGTGTAAAATGATCTTGTGCAGGATGAGTTACCTACAACTTGCATGCGGATATTAATCGATTATCGAAGTATTGATCGAATATTGAAATATTGATCGAATATTGAGGAATTAATTTTACAAAATGATATACTTAAAGGTGTGAATATGATTGACTGGTAAATATAACGTTTTTGTAAGTTGATTTTTGCAAATAGGAAGAGTGTCTTAGAGGTGGTGTAAAATGATCTTATGCAGGATGAGTTACCCACAACTTGCATGCGGATATTAATCGATTATCGAAGTATTGATCGAATATAAAAAAATAATATTAAGAAATGGTGTACTCAAAGGTGTGAATATGGATGAAGTATTAAACTTATTTACAGGAGGCACGATTTTTTTAACGGAGCAATTTGCGGTGCAAGTTTTAAGCTATACAAATTAACTTACGAAAAAAATTATATTTTAATAGCTTATCTATACTTACACCATTAAGAATAGGATTTTGTAAGATTGAGTGCTGTATTTTACTTTCGTACGATAATTCATGAAACACTGAGATAAGATGATTGATCGGACAAGATTGTCTGGATTATCTAGACATGTACCATAGTAATAGGTTGTCCCGTGTCTTCCATCCGGTTTGTTTCGACTAGAACAAACTTTACGATCCTTCCTCGTATCTGTGAGAATCACGCGAAGTTGAAACTCGATTTCGCGACTGTTGAAAATCTATCAACCGGTTCACTAAAATTATTCTAGATCACAAATGTTCACGTGGCTCTCCGTTTCTCTGCTTTTCTCATTAGTTTGTGGAGAATATAGGAATTATTTAAACAAATTGCCAATCCCTAAAAGAATAGCTTGAACAGTCGTTGCATAATCTTGCTATACAAGAGGATACAAAATAAGACAAAACTAAAATTACACAAGAGGATACAAAATAAGACAAAACTATAATTACACAAGAGGATACAAAATAAAACAAAACTAAAATTACACAAGAGGACACAAAATAAAACAAAACTATAATTGCACAAGAGGATACAAAATAAAACAAAACTAAAATTACACAAGAGGATACAAAATAAGACAAAACTAAAATTACACAAGAGGATACAAAATAAGACAAAACTAAAATTACACAAGAGGATACAAAATAAGACAAAACTAAAATTACACAAGAGGACACAAAATAAGACAAAACTATAATTGCACAAGAGGATACAAAATAAGACAAAACTAAAATTATACAGGAAGTATACAGGAATTGTCACGCAAGAGGAATCGAGCATCAGACTTCAAGAAGAAGAGGCATCTCCAGTTTTCGAGTATTAACACGAAAACGATGGGACGTGTGCCAAGCCTTTCGAAAAGTTAGCCCAAATATAGGCAGTGAATGAAAATTTACAGGCGGTTAAAGAGCCCCGATCTGAACTTAACCTGCCCGAACCTCTGCAAATTGGCGCACGATACTCCAGCTCTAATCCGGGACAATCTATAACTTGGAACGAAGCCGGATCTACGGCATGATAAGCGCGCTTAACCAGCGGGATAAGTATGATAAGCGGTTTGGCAAGGACCCGCTCAATATGCAAGACGTCGATGCTGAGAATAATCGTAAAATTTCCTGGATCAAAAAATTGAAATCTCGAGTTCACCCCTTTCTCGACATAAAATTGTATTTCTTACATATTAAGATTGATTACGTATAACGCTTTATACATAAAAGATTTGATAGAGATTCCTTGATTTTATCGTGAATTTTTATTTTTTATTCAGCATTTGTTAATTTGCTAAATAATTATTAATACTGTTGATAGTGTTCATTTCATTTTATGAGGTCGCAGCCTAGTGGATATTACTTTAATGCGCGTTCGAAAATATTAGAAATGTATTTGCAGCAATAATGATCCAGGTTGGAATGGATGGAAGATAAAATCCACGTGTACTTTGGTTTTTTTGTAGAAAAAAGGGGGGGAGTGAAGGAAAATTACAGTGAATCAACATGATGATCCAAATGCTGCATAGAAGCCATGGGAAATCTCAAAAAATTAATCGTCGTAAAGCACTACGATTTTTTAAAAGAAACGACTGACCAGTCGTTAAAAAGACCTGCAACGATTCGAATTTCTCCCGCGAGAAGGACTTTAATTCGATCATTCGAACCATCGATGGCACTCGTTCGCCGAGCGTCCTTCCGAGAAGGGTTTGCGACCATCGAATAAGCGGAGGAGGGCGAACTTCGCCGTACCCTTTAAGTCCGGCACAAAGCGTTTACGTAGGGCGAAAAATAATTCTCTCCACAAAGATCCTCGCAAGGACGTGGCTGGAATATATGTATAAAAAAAAAACGGAAGGAGAATGCTTTGTGCCCCGCGCGCCTTTATTCTCACGTAGCTTCAGGTAATAACTCGTCGGCAGAAATTTCCCTCTCGTCGTGAAAACATTATCCCCACACGCTCGCTGCCCATGGCCGCGCTATTAATAACGTATCGTTTTCTCCCCCGTGCGCCATCATATATCTCTCAACCCTTTAATCCTCGCTGCGCGGCGGGCGCATATATGCGGCCGATGGAAGTGGACAGAGTGGTCCACGTAAATATTGGTGCACGATAGAAGTCGTTTAATCCATCGACGGTTTGTGCCGTGCTTTGGCTGCGTGCAGAGTTTCCAAAATCGTGCTAGATAAGGGATTTCTGGTTTATTTATTAAGTTATATTTGCGAGTGATAGGGATTTTTACTTAAATCGTTGTTGGCGCTTATACTTTTATCTTTGGAGAAACTCTCTGAACGATTGGTTTGCGTATAAAATGGAATTGGAAGTGCCATTTGGGTGATTTAAGGAAACGTTTTATTATTTTGTAAAAGTACGATTTAGGACGCCCAAGGGAGAGTTATTGTCTAAGGGGTTTCTGATATATTCATTGAACATCGCGCATTTTTACTAAAATCGTCCGCGTTTCATCTTTGTAGACACTTTCTGAGTGGACATTCCGCGTATAAAATAAAATTAACAGGGCGTTTTGAAAAAACGTTGTATAATTGTATTAAAGTACGATTTAGGACGTCTAGGGGAAAGTTGTCAAAATCATATTACCTAAAAGATTTCTGATATATCTATTAAACACGCATTTGTCCTCAAACCGTTCTTGACAATTATACCTTTATCTTTCAAGAAACCTTCTGAATAAACATTCTGCGTATAAAATAAAATTAACAGAGCAACTTGAGTGATTTTAGAAAACGTTGCAAAAGTATATAATAAGATACATGCATCCTAAATCGTACTGACGTTCTTCCAAATTCGTACCTACCTTATTTGGTAATACGGAAAACACGCTCTGTCGCGTCGAAACGATAAACGAGGCTAATTAATATCCTTGTTGCTTGCCTCTCTCACTCCCTCTCTCTCCATCTCTCTCTCTCTCTCTTTCTGATTCGCATTCAAAGTCGTCCCGCGCCTTCGCGGAGGAAAGCATGTCGCCGCGGGTAATGAAATAATCTCGAGTGCGGCGAGAATTTGCGTAGCCTCGTGAAAAATTCGTTCGGCATGGCGCGGGGCTTTTTAATTGGCCCAGGATCGTCGCGCTGGATGGCATCCCGTGATTAAAGCGCGCGAATGTTTCCAGAAAATCGCGTTTATCGCGCATCGAGCAAACGCGCCGCTCGCGCAGCGATTCAGAATCCTGATAGCGCGCCCGGAGGACAAAGACGCGGATTGATCCTGATGAAAATCGGTGTGCCGCGGTTTTTGAGGTCGAAAGGCGATCTAAAGTGGAATAACTTTTTCCACCACAGCTTTGAATGTAATTACGTACAGGATTTACATTTCAGCGATGAGTTCGCGATGAGTTAAACACTGGAACTAGGGAACCAGTGGAAATGATTGGTCAGTTGTTTGTTTGAGATGTCGTGCTGCCTTATAACGATGTATTTTTTGTGATTTTTCTTAATGATTTTTATGCAGTATTTAGATCGTTATGTTGATTGTATTGGGTTGTTCGGAAAGTCATTTCGTTTTGTTTTTCGTTTTTCACCAACCAAAAACTACTGTGTAGAATTAATAGAACTTTTTCACACACAAGCCTTGCAATATCAGCTCTTAAGACATATAATGGTTATGCGGCTTAAGTGTGAAGTTGGTTTCGAAAAAACGTAATTAAGTCCTCTGACGGGAAAAAACGAAATTACTTTCCGAACAACCCAATATATTCAGCTCTTAAGACATATAATGGTTATGCGGCTTAAGTGTGAAGTTGGTTTCGAAAAAACGTAATTAAGTCCTCTGACGGGAAAAAACGAAATTACTTTCCGAACAACCCAATATATTATTATGTAGATTATATTGATTTATTGATATTTGGTTTAGTCTTCCCTTTTTTTGAAGATGCATGTGGTGTTCTGAATATGCTGAGAGAGTGACTAGTAGTTCTGGTGTTGAAGAATGATTATGGTTGACTGTGCTGTTTGGAATATGGTTTAGCAGCACAAGTTGAGTGAATAATATTGCTCACGCTTCTTGAGGATTTTTAAATGCTCCGTCTGGTTTTATTGGAATAAGAATTTCAGCCGAAAGAACGACATTGCATGCGAGAAAATTCCTAGCCACTATTTCGTGGCTTGGATAATCAAGGTTATTATATTTTGGGAATTAAATTCATTAAATAGATTGAGAAACATAAATATGAAGTGGTGAATCTTTGAAAAGGTGGAGGAAATAAGAACGATCGTGAATAGTAGTGTTTATAATTTAATTTATTGATTCTTATTCCTTGTTTTTAATAAATCATTGAATATATTTATTACATAAGCGAATTTGAATCAAAACATGTTTATTACTAGGGAATTTCGCCCGCACTTTTGTATTTCGAACCACTGCGCGTTGTTTCTGATACGCGACTATAAATATTTGGAAAACGATCCTACACGACAATAATTAACCTTGCAACGAGTGCTCAATTTTATTCTTCTCTCTAACGACCAGAAGCCAGGATTTGCGTTCAACCAATTTCAATCGATTTCAGGCTTTGTTTTATAACAGCAAGCCACCCTCGTGCTTTAGCACAATACGAAGCCGAATATATGTCGCAGTATTTATCGAATTATATCCAAACCTAAAAATAAAGCTCGATAACATCGAAGTGTCCAAATCTTGAAGTAGCAATTAACAATCTCGACGGAATCATTTCGAATCCTTTTCAAACCTTCAATTTCTAATTTAAAAATACAGCCAATTTTGTGTTTACACGAACTTCTTTTACACGAATCAGGAAAAAAATTTGATTCTCTTTTTACACGACTTACAAAAAAATTGCTCTACTTTTATTTTTATAACCGCGATAATGGAGATATTTTATTACACGAACTTTTTTTTACACGCATTTTTCGGGATTACACGTATTTTTTACACGTATCTATCGTGTAAAAACAGAATTAGGTGTATTCAAACCTTAAGAATCATTTGACGAAACTTTTTATTGCCAAAACGAAGATTGATAATATTAGGAATCTTAAAGTGGAAGTCGAAGTGGAAACGAAGTTCGATATTTCAAACGGAAGCTTAAAAACGAAGATGAGATCTTCGTCGACGGATGGATTAAAAGCCAAGGTTTTGGAAATAACGTTTTGTTTAAACGCGGGGGCGGAACATTTAAACGATGTAAATCGTAGTGGCCCTGCGATACGTCGCATAAATATTTATGAAACGCTCTGGGAAGATAAACTCGGGACGGAATACACGAACGGTTTGTAATTTTCTCTTGGCTTTTCTCCTAATCCCCTAAGATCCAGGAATTACGAACAACGTGTGCAACGTAATAACATTTCGCAAACGAGGTTCTTAAATCCGATAACGTCGGGCTGCAGAAAATTCCAGTTTGCGCCATGAATTTAACGTGATTGATGGCGCACTAAAGGCTGGCTTTCTATTTTTTACTTCTTTTCTAGTTATTGTGGGCTTCGACTGCTTTGATCGTTTTCCCTAAGACTTGGTTCTTAATGCATCCCAAATGTGAACCTTTTAATGTATACTGTTTCTCGAAATTTAAGTTGGTTCGGTTAAACAATTGATTAAATTAAAATCTCGATTTTAAATATTTGGAAAAGTGGTTTTAATGGTTATGGAGTTGTGTTATGCACTTGTTTGCACATTTTTTTCTTCTTTCTGTTTTTGCTAAATTAGGCATTGATTTACGTTAGATTATAAATGAGTGAGAAGTTTAAGTCTAATTATCGACCACAAATATAGGTGTTCAGAAATACGCCTCTGGTGCTGATTATTGCCAGTGTGAACTAATGGGTGAATAGAGATAGGGTGGCATAGTGGATAGAGGCTCGCGTTTCAACGCGGGAAGACGCTGGTTCGAATCCCGCCTACCGATGGTTTTTTCCATGTGGAATGTATACTGTAGCTCTGGTGGTTCGAAACCCAGCTTAAACAAGTAGATCTTCAGATCAAATGAGCTTTAGTAATCAGTGCTATAAATTAATTAAAGAAAGAAAGGATACTTGTATATTATCTATCATGTGATATGTGTATCATAGCTACTTCAGAACCAGACTTAAACAGTAGATCCTAGATCAAATGAGCTTTTAATAATCAGTGCTGTAAATTAATCAAAGAAAGAAAGAATACTTGTGTACCATTACCTCTGGAGGATATTCCATGTAATATATATATACTATATCTCTAGTGGTTCGAAACCCACTTTAAACAGTAGGTCTTGAGTCAAATAAGCCTTTAATAATCAGTGCTGTAAATTAATCAAAGAAAGAAAGAATACTTGTTGTGTACCATTACCTCTGCAGGATTTTCCATGTAATATATATATACTATATCTCTAGTGGTTCGAAACCCACTTTAAACAGTACATCCTACACCAAATAAGCTTTTAAAAGTCAGTAGTACAAATGAATCAAAGAAAGCAAGAAAGAATACTTGCATACCATCACCTCTGGAGGATTTTCCATGTAATATATATACATTATCCCTGATGGTTCAAAACCCACCTTAAACACTACGTCCTGAGCCAAATGATCTTAGCAGTCGGGGCACAAAATGAATATAACAAAAAAGGGAAAGAAAAAAAAAAGCAACTAACGAACGAGACTGATACGAAACGTTTATTCCACTCCCCGTTCATTCATGGACCGCTGCACTCCGCGACGACAATCCTCTCCCCCTCCGCCCCCGCTCCTCGTATAAAGTGGGTATAACGTCGAAAGTCCAGCGGGCCGTGAAATCTTCTGGACGGTTTTTACGCTGACTGAAGCCAGTTAGTTAGCCTCGGGGTATTTACTTTAAGATCGTATATTTTCGGCCAAGGGTTCGGAGCCTTTCTTACGAGACAGTCCCCGGCCTCCTGGAAGGGCCGCTTTGTCCTGATATTTTTCGTGCTCGACGGGCACACGCGGCTAGCTTCCTGGTTAAATTAAATTTTGCCCCACCGAGGGGCTCCTTGTATCCGATCCCGACATCCCCTCGGCTCCCATCGATCGTGTTTTGTTTTTAGAATGGAGTCAAATGAATTGCGAGTTGAACGTTTTTCTTGCTCCTCTCGGCGGGAAGAATTTATCGTGCGCGTTCGTATTTGTCGGAAGTCGTGTTTGTTAAGGTCAATAAGGTGTTTGAGAATTATGCGTGGATCACTTTTGAAGCTGGGGGTATCGGATGTATGGAGAAATAGGTATAACTTAAATAATGTATCTTGCAGTGTGTCATCTCGATCACGAATATTCCGGGAAAGTCGAATGGCGCCATATTTGAAATATTATAAATTTTCTAAGAAAAGCCAATCATATTTGGGACATTATAAATATTCTAGGAAAATCGAATGTCGCCATATTCGGGAGAATGTAATTATTCCAAGAAAATCGAGTGCCGCATTATTATTAATTTCCCAAGAAAGTCGAACGCCTCTATAATCACGACATTATAAATATTCCAAAAGAATCACATGCCACAGACGACATGATGTGTTATTTGAAGAAATCCTTTAAGTTCTGGCGATCGTAATGAAGCTATTAATTTGTTCAAATTCAGTCGATATACTGGTGATGCTTCTAGAAAATGCGCTCCTTCGTTAAGGATTAATAACTCATTACTGTCGTGGAAAAACATTGCGAAGCAAGACCAAATTCTCAGTACGAGGAACAGCAGTATCGAATTAAGTTACCTGAATAATCCAAGGAGTACTTTTTTGGATTCTTTTTTGTGCTTTGCAGGTATACACGGATATAGCTTCCCGATTAAATTAAATCTCACCGTAGTACGCTCTCTACTCCACTCGTGATCCCAAGGGCTTACCCCTTCTGCTCTTTCCAAGGTTTATTTTCTTTCGCCAATTAACAAACTGCGGCCTTTAATGAATTTTATAACTAGAAAATTTTTGAAGGAAACCTGAATTTTTCACATGCTCAACGTGGACGCTAAGTAAAGCTTCCTGAATACTTCAGGAGTATGAAAGTAACTATCTTCAATTTTTCAGCTCCGTCTTTGCAGCTCTTCTTTTGATGCCAGCCTTTTGTTATTATTGTTTCTGTAAAGTTTTATCAGCAAATCTATAAACGTTGCGAGGAACAGAGATAAATGAATATTCTAGATGATTAATCAAAGTCTTATAAAAAAGAATTGTTATTAGAGTAGGAGGCCGATGGAAAATCCGTCATTTTTGTGAAACGATGGACACGAAGCGGAGCGGTTCGGAACCAAAAAATCCCGGCCAAAACTTCCAATGTAAAATGCGTTTTGATGAATTTTTACTTACTCTGCATTAAAGTCTAATAGGTGAAGAGTAAAGATTAACTGCCATCATCTGCTATATAATTTCGTACGAATGTAAAAAATTGATCGGCACTAATGGATGAAGATAAAATTCTGATAGAAGAGAGAAAAATAAATAATTCCGAAACTGAATTCGGTTTTATATTCCTTATCAGCGAGCTGAAAAATTCTAGAATTCTTTTCATTCCAATGTTTCTCGATATACACCATCGAGTCTATCATTTTATTATGTAATCTTTTTCCTTTTTGTGCTCAGATGTTGATGCATAATCGTTGAAGGTTTAATGGATTTTTATCGAGCGATAAATTGCGAATAAATTCAATAATAATATCTTAAGTTAGAGGTCTCCTAACTTTTTTTTTCTAATACTGATTTTTTTACCAATTTTTCCTTCTCATTTTTCCCAGTTCCTTTTACAAACTTGAATGTATTTTTAAAGCTGACACCGATCTGACACTTTGATAGGGTTTACTTTAGAGTGCAAAATGTTAAAATAAAAAATATACGTTGTTTTATAGTTAAACATACATTAAGTTAAATACAAAAGTTACGTGTATCACGAGCACAAAGCCCTCTACAGATCGAAATCGATTTTTCGTTTTCGATATACACCACTTTGGAACTGACTGTCTTAATCCATTAAACCCTCGAGAAGCGTCATTTTTTAAATAAGAAAACATATGTTGTTTTATAGTTAAACTAAAAATGTAGATATAGACCATTTTGGAAATGACTCTCTTAAACTATCAAACCATCGAGTATCGTCATTTTATTTTTCACCATTTTGACCTGAAATTCCTCGATAAGAAGCCCATGAATCATAGTCATAGTCAGTTTCATACGCATCAATGGCCTTCGTACCTCGGCAGCGTTATCAGGATTTCGAACCTCCGCGCGACGGCCAGAAATGCAATTAAAGCTTTTGATTAGTCCCCGCCAAAACTTGGTTACGTACCTTCCGGTGGCGCAGCCACCGCTGCCGCGCAGCCACGGTCAGTAAGTACCTTCCGGATGTGGAAATACGTCCAGTCAGGTTAGTTTCCGGGAATTTGCCCGCCGCGAAGTTTTCTCACCGCGTTAACCGAATGTTTGCCCTCAAAACCAACGCCCCCCTTGTGTTTTACGCAACTTCCACAATCACATCTGGACCGGATCGATCCGCATTGTCGCTGTAAAACACTCTTACGGGAGATCGAACGTTTACGAGGCGCTTGGCGCCAAAATTTCCCCCGAGCGGAATGTTTATCGGCGTACGAGGGTCGAATATGCTGAGCCGGACTTTCATTGCTCGCTCTCAGTGGCTTCCTACCCACTCTCTGTCGCTTACCAATGCGATTCGGGGGTTTATGCCGGATGATAAGTGCTTCTGTTGATTTTTGCAAATTTTATTGACCTTGCACGACTCAAGTTGGAATCATGGGCCATTTAATGATAACGATTAATGTGTTATAATTTATAATTGTATAATCATAGTGTGTTATGTCAGATGTTTTGTCTAATCGACACGCGCATGCGCACGGTGGGAAATTCGTTGGTATTTAATTATCTATGTATAAGCATACGAGGAATATAAATAGATGTGTAGTTTTTTTTTATAAACTCTTCTTTTTAAAAACGACTTTGCAATCGTATGGAATTGTGGTATCGGTGGGCGAAGTGGAAATTCGACTGTTGATAAAAGTACAGAAGTCGATGATAAGTATTAAAAGGTTGAAGATCCCTGGTCTACTTGGACTAAACCTTTTATTTTTTTGGTTTCTCTGGACCCGACGTTGAATATTTATCGAGAGGCTGAGCAAATCTCATCGGCGGAATGTTTTTCGAAGTATGAGGGATGAATATTGCAAGGGCCGAATTTCGAGGGTGCGGTTTATTTGGATTTAATGCTTGGGGAAATCGCGGGTGCCTAAGGATGTTTGCCAGGAGGATGGAAGAATCTTATCTGGATAACATTTTCGAAGTATAAAGGTCGAATACTTCGAAGTGGAAGTTTGAAAGTTGCTTTATTCTGATCCCCTGTTTGAACAAATCGCATTCTTCAACGATTGAAGGTTTATCAAGAATTTTCTAAAATGCGCGAAATATTATTAAAGAATAACATTCAAATTTATTTTAATGTAGAATGTAATACTTGAACCCAATCACCACTATTCAATCGCTCCCACATTACACTTTTCCTCTATTATATTCTTTACAATATTTAAATTATGCGAAGGGAAGAGTGGTGTAGTTGATAGAGGTTCAGACTCACACGCGGAAGGACCCGGGTTCGAATCCCGCCCCATGAAGATTTTTCCATATAATATA
>JBCFXI010000668.1:0-107413 GCA_038496175.1 Ampulex compressa
TAATATATAGTGCAGGAGATAGCTTGACATAATGCTCAGGCAGGGACAATTTAAATTGCGCATTGCCGGCTTCCTGCTTTTCTATTTTGTCATTGGCAATAAAATTCGCGCGCATGTTCTCCTCTAGGTGAGTTAAACGCTTTCTCACAGTCTGCTTGCGTCACTTCAAGCTGTTTTTGCGTATCTTTCCGTCTCATCCCGACCAGATAACGCCAATTTAATCCGACCATCGACCTCTGATCGGGGATATTTATCGATCCACGAACCATGAGAATTCAGAAACGAAAATCTTTTTGTGAAAATATTCTCAATGCCCAAATATAGCGCGTGTCATAACACAATTGCAATTTATTGTAAATAAAATTCTACGTTATGTTCTTAAGTTTTGATAGTAAATATATAATGGAATGTAAACTTATTGTTGACAAATTGCAGGTTTTATCGCGTGTAATAAAAAGATGCAGATATAATATGGGTTTAAGAGTTACACATGTAAATCATAATTATTACAAACGATTCTTAAGAAATATTTGATGTCCATTTTAGTATGAATATTATGAACGATATTTCCAGTTTGGTATAACTTCCAGGGATCAGTTAGTAATTATAAAACAAAGCAGTATAGCTCAAAAGTATTGACTTGTAAATGCAGGTACACGCGGTTAATTGAATTTGCCAGCCCCAAGAGCAGATTAAATTAAGACCGTGATTAACTCAGGCATATATTACGTTTTATGGATTTCATATCTACCATTAACTTCTAATTTCTATTCGATGTACGATTTATGAGAATTTAGGCAATAAAAGTCTTCCCTTCCATTAAGAATTTACTTATTTATTTCTTGCCGGCCATTGCTCATTAATTATATACATACACAAATATTACATAGTAATATGTGAGTATTGTATAGATTCACTACTTGAAATTTAACTTTTTACAAATAAAAGTCATTTCGTTGTAAATCATGTTATTTGCCCATAAGCTGTGAAAGCTTTACATGTAAGGTATACGGAGGTTTAGCATTTCAGTTTTTCCAGTGTAGTATATATATAATGTAAAATGTATAGTAAAAAGTTTGTTATTTGTGAAAAAGGTCCAAAAAAATATTAGATAAAGGAAAAAGTATAAAATAACAAACCATACACGCTTTTGTACACATTTTGAAGTCTAGTCTTTTATCCATGCAAAATTAATATCTCTATGCTAAATATTAAAATTATAGTAGCTTAAATTTTAGAACGGTTTTGTCTCATTTCTTCGCATAGACTTATGGTTCTTATCGTCAATTTATTTCGTGTTAATATTTCTGTATTCTAAATTTGTAAACGAGTAAATGCACGATGCACGTTATATTAACATGTATCACATACATTATGTATTTTGTATTAGCTCGTATTAACCTAAATAAAACAGTATTAACGCATATGTTTGTCACGTGTAACAGTTTTCTTATAAGTTTTTAATGAAATATTTATGAACTTTTTTTACATAACATTTCAGTCTTATTGTTACTTATTGAACAGACTTCCTATTATTGAACAATTTTAATCACCAAAGCAGTGGTTATATTTTTGTACACCTTATGTATATTTTCTTTAATATAGACGGCGTCTTATTATGTGTTCTAAATAAAATTTTTTTTTTACTTACGATTATGTTTCGAATAGCGGCTGTGTTTCAAATAAAATTTATGATTTGCAACATTAAAATTTTATTCGAAGCATTTTTTTAAACGATCTATAGTTTGAGAATTAATTATAGTTAAAGCTTCAAATGGGACACTTTATATACGATAGACATATATATTCGATCAATCAAATTTTTCATCTTTATAAGAATACAATTCGGATTGAATTTAGCTGTAGCTACAATCAGTCATGCGATTATCGCGCCGCACAATACTGGTGGTTCTGCATTCGAGTGTGTCGCCGTCAAAGGGTTAATTAAGGGAGATACCTCGCGTTCCACGTGGTTGGTACATAATCCATTATCTATGGGAGACAAATGCTCCACTAATAAATCGTTGATAATGCGAAAAAGGTTCTTTGGTGGTTTAGGAATATGGTTTGGATTATCTATCGTGAATTTTAACAGGCATCCTTATTTTTCAATGTATATTATTATTAGCAAAACAGCCAAAGTGACAGATCAGTGACTTTTTTTTTAAACTGCTCTATGTTTATATAACATATTTTTCATGATTTCCTGACATTTTGTTTCGTCATGTAAGTAGATGATCGTATTTATCTATTGACATTTATTGTTTGCTTCCTCTTCTTTTAAATATACGGTATACTTATATATGTTTTAATGTTATCAGCCTGGTTAACTTTCACCGTTTAAAACCACGAGCTACGCAATGTTTTTTGTTACAACTTTTTGTGCTTTTTTATGAGTTACGAAATATTTTTCCGACTATTAGCCGTACATGTTATTTCAGATGATCATCCTATTAGTATTGAAATTAAGAAATACGAGTACTGTGTTTGATACGACTCTAGTGGAAACATTGAAACATGATAATGGCACATTGACTTAAAGTAGTTTCAGAGTGTTTGTATTGGTTAAAGCTTTGCCCCAAAGTAAATATGGACTAATACACCTTTTTTTCCTTTACATGGTCTTTTTCGCACGATTTTCAAATAACACGATCGAAGAGAATAACCGCTTTTCTCTTTTTACACGGTTAATTTTTTGTAGTAGTGAAAAAAAGAGGAATGCGATTCTTGTTTTCTTTTCTCAAGAAAAAGAGTCGGATGTCTTTGAATTAAGAGTCAGAGTCGTGGTATGTTTACCGGACCAAGCGTATGCAAACCCTAATTTAAAATGGACGCTTATTCGTAAATTGAAATTAAATATTCTTAATATAGTTTTTTATTTTTAGATATTGTCATAATCATAAATACTGTATATAACACCGACGGTTCATTGTAACAAACAGCTAAAATGATGAGAACGCCGCTTAATTCGCGTTTTATAAATATATCAATTGTTCACAAAATATTGTTTTACTTTGATTATGCATATAGAAATTAAGATTTTAGTGATTCATGTCCTTCCCATTTTTGCGATATTTTATATAAAAAGAACAATTTTACATGCGTTTAACGAGATTAAAACGGTTCAGTCTCAAAATTTTTTTGTTTTTACATAACCAATTTCATTCACACTCTTTAAAATAATATTTATTTTCTTGAACATCTATATAAGTATATAAGTATTTATATAAGTTTAAACTAATCCAGTATGGTGATCTTTTCTTAGATTACGGAAATATTGAGATATAGGTCGGTTCGTATTCCTATGATACGTATTGTTTATGTTAAGGGTTTCAATTCTTGTCCGAGCCCCTTTATCCGTTTACAATCAGGTCTGCAAGACGCATGGCTGACATTTGACATCCACCACGGCAGTTAAATTTGGACGGGTCAATGCATGATATTTGCAGAGCAGATCGATACACCTGCCTCTGTGTATGTACAGCAGTTATCGGCGACTCGGCGTCGCTAACAAGGGCGCAGCACTTTATCCACGGCCAATGAATGAAAAGCCTCTCTAATCAGAGATTTATGTATTTCATTTCAGCTTTTATTGAGTAATTATACTGAAAAGGGTATATCCCATTGATTCCAATCATTTTCAAATATGCTACAAAGGACTACATTTAGAATAACTTTTTTTCACGTACATTACTGCCATCCGACTTTACTTTGCAAGATATACCTAAAAATAGTGTTCGTACTTCTTTGTTTAGTTTGGTATTATTTCCGTTACCTCGTGATGCGATGCCGTTACACGCTCCATCTTTTAGTTTGTAAACAGAAAGAGATAAGGAAGAAGCATGCCTTACAGTTAATTTAGTTGTTTCAGATCACAGTATCGGGAATCGACGAACATTTAATCTGCCCATAACACCTAAAAATTCCATACAACACATTCAAGTTATAGGAATTTTTATATGTATGCAATAAACACAAAGAACTAATAGATTTCCCAATTGGCCATTGTGGTAATTGTTGAAGTGAAATGCTACTTCACGACGATTTCCAGGTACTAAGTGCCGTAAAGTGTTTTATTATGTTGTCCCAAAAGTGTTTTTTGTGACCTACGTGCAACTGCTTTATCTAGTAATGTTTATACAAAAATGAAATCTGATCTGTCAAACAATGTAGTGTTTACCTTCAGTCGTCTTCTAGCTGTGTACATAATTCAATAAAATAATATAAAGCAGAAAATGTTGTGCATCTATTATTCCTTTTTAAAACGAATGAAACTTTTGGGATAACCTCACATATTCAAAATATATATAAGAAATATGTCAACACGAGAATAGGGAATTGAATACAGTAGAGAAAAGTTATTTAAAATGTTATTCTTTATCGTTTATGCATGTTATTGAAATCGGTCGAACCCTTTTCAAGATTTGAAATCTAGGAAAATTAACAACATGCTTATACATTTATTTTTCGAACATTATCTAAAAAAAAGAAGTAATATTACAGTATGGTTTATTGCTCAAGACCTATGTTGTTCAAATTGTAAGGAAGTGGTACTTTAAGAAGTAGGTGACATTATGTACGAATCCAATAGTTGTTCAGTAATCCTTATTTGAGCGCTCTATAGAATAAGATTCGGATTTAAACGTCATACAATGGTAAATAATTTGACTTTAGGCGGACAAGAATAAATTAAAAATGAAATATAATCTATAGATACTGAATAATTATAATTATAATGTTTAAAGTTTACATCAGACAATCATATAACAAAAAAAACTATTTACTTGTAATTCATATCAATATTTTTGATTTATAAAAAATACATAAGGTAACATTAACAAAAGTACTTATGTATAATGCCAAAATGGTTTGAAATATATTGAAGCAGTTGCGAAATTTTCAGTCCCTTCTTCAATTCATTTAAGTATAGATATATAGAAAAATTGTTTTTGAGAAAGAACGTAAGCATCTAAACTCTGCAATTTTTTTACTAACTCACAGATTGTTGCAGCTAATCTTTTTTTGTCATTCTTAATTTAATAATTTAATTTAATTTATATAAACGAAATATATATAGGGATTACGGCTTAATGGTGCTTGAATCAAAGTCTGACCTTACGGTATTTACTTCTTAATTAAATACAGAAAGATTTTAATTTTGCTTAATCTATTTACGTTCCCTTTTTAATTATGAAAAGAAAATAAAGAGTGTAAATTAGTTTTACATTTCCCTATCTTCTCCTTTCTTACACACGATTCAAAACTTAAGAAATTAAACGTTAAAACATATTCAAATTTCAGAGCATTTGTTTGCTCACCAATGTGTAGCGAAATTAACAATAGAAATACCGACTCAGAATTATTAGAATTAATTGCTTTAGTACATGTATTAATATATTTTATCAATCAAATGTATTTTGGAATAATTCCAAAATATTAGTTTTGTTGATCTAGAATTAAACTTGTTACCACTCTGTGCTAGAATGTTCGGAGAATTAATTTTCTGAGGCCTTCCGAGATAATTCTGGATTTCCCGGGATGCGGGTTCCATCGATCAGTTTCTCGATTAAACTCTATTCTCGGATATTATTCCGGGTGGTAGGATCTGCTGGTACCAGCAGTATTTGAGTCGCTTTTTTTTTAATGGTGTCAATTCAATTTTGAAAAAAAAGCTGAATTTAGGCTACTTTTAGCTAGACGCGTATATCATTTCTTTATATTTACAATAACAAGGGTAACACTCAACAATACCCTTACCAACTTGTCGAACAAGTTTAACCATCAAATGTAATTGCATTAATGTTTTTTTATAACATAGTAGGAGTTCGGTTTTATTCGGTCGTGGAACGAAAGTTTGAGGAATGAAAGCGCTGTTCCTTTGTTTTTTAGCATCAAAATTAGCACTTTTTGTTGCACAGAATTGGGTTCAATAAACTTAATATAAAATTGAAGTGATAACCACTTTTCTCTCAAATTATGGCATTTTATCTCTGTATGAAAAAGTTCTTATTTTCTATGGCAATATTATCAATTCATATCGCATAATAATATTAAACATGAGTATTTTTCCGATACATTCCATGAATTTATTAACATGTGTTTAGTTAGTTTAAATGCACGCCTTTAATATTCTAGCCTATAACGAAATAAACGTCTAGTAAACACTATTCTTATCTTTCACTTAGTACATTTATTTACCTTTGACCTTTGTTTCGACTTAGCTGTTAAAGAAAAACTTGCTTATAAAACTTGGGAACGTGGATATTTTACCTTTCACAGTATTGTGTCTTTACGAATTTGTATATAACGACTTAAAAGTAACTGTAAAAGCTCCAGATTAATACCTCTGAATGTTTTTAAGGTTTAAGAAATATTTTTTACTTTGTACAGCAAAATTATATATATAATCTCAAAATCATACGTGTATAATGTTGGGGTGGTTGTAAAATTGTGTAAAACTCTTCAAGTTTTTTTTAAGAAATGGAGAAATTTCTGCAATAATACAGAACAACTACGGAAAAAGGCGGAAATTTCAAGAAAAATGTAGGGACCTTGGGAAGAAATGCTGAGACTTCAAAAGGATCGCAATAATTTCCTGACAACAAAAGGAGAAATTCGTACTAGGAATGCAGAGAATATATGAAAAATGCAGAATTCTAGATAGGACACAGGAAATAAAAAAATAATGTAAACATTTCAAAAAGATCGTAATAATTACTGAGGAAAAAGTGAGGAATTTTAAGGGGAAATGTGGAAAATGTGGGAAAAAATGTAGGAATTTCAAGACAGAATGAAGGGAATCTAGCAAAAACGCAGAAGTTCCATAGAATTCTTGATGTCTTCATAGTCGGGCTCGTTTCACGAATTGTCGTGGTGCCGATATCGATCCTGTCCGAGATAGTCGCAGCTTCCCTTTAAGTCATCCGGGAGGCAGGAGCAATCCTGCAGAGCTTCGGGCCGCCCATCCGCAGCCCCTCTGCAACCTTTCACCCCCTCCCTCCATTTTCCATGCTATCCGCAGCTCTCTCGATCTCCTTGATATCGGACAATTTTCAGGCGCGCTCCAAATAATTTTATAGGCTCAATAGTTTTTGTGCATCGACCATTTTCCCATGGCTCAAAATAACCTCAAGTGTATTTGTTCTGGGTTAAATCAATTTCAGGTTTTATTTTATGTCCTTTTAATTTTTTCAAGAATCATTTTTTAAGGTTCGAGCAATACGGAGAAATTTTTTATTTTGTACGAAAAACAATTTACACGAGTTTATACGCTACTCATTGCTCGATGAATAAATATGGTTGAATGGTTGATAGATGATCAGCAAAAACTCTTCGAGTGCAAAAGATTAATTTTGCTTTGATACGGTTTAGTTTTCCTTTAAGTTATCGGTGGAAAATCTGGTTAGAATCTGGACTGGCCGGGCACCAGGATTGATATCAGGCTCGCTCTACTTTCCACGATGCCGAAACCGAGGTCAGGGTGATTTCAGACACGACTTAAGCACGCAACTTCGATTCGTTTCACCAAAAGGCACCATGAGAAATGTATTTCATGGATTAACCTTTTGGACTATGTTAATTCAGATGTTAATTCATTTTGTGCCGGGATAATTTCTGATTCCCACCAATTTATACGATAAATTTACACAATATGCACATAGTAGGCGTCCGTAATAGTAATTACTATTTCATTTTTCAAATGAAAAATGGCCTAATAAATGAATGGAACAGGGAGGACTTATTGAATGATTACCTATGTTATGAGATCTCATATTTTTGAATTCTTTCCTTTGAAGTTATCTAAGAATTGATATTTATTAGATTTGCCTAATGAAATTACTTAAAGACAAAATTACAGAGAAATGCAGTGGGGATACAAAAGAAATACTGCTATATGATCCGACACCATACAAATTAAAAAAAAAAAACAAAAATTTCTTTGATCTATTTATTAGTTTCACCTTTGTACTGCACGAGTTTTAATTAACACTGTAATTCATTGTCGAAAATTCAGTCCACAGCACAGAGAATCTCTTATTTCCTCTCTTATTTCCGAGAAAAATGAGTTTAAAACATCATTAACTCCTTGCACTTAAGTGACGAGACTAGTTTGTTATTAGTTTTTAATGGCTATCCGTACAATAATGCATTACGTTATGTGAGAGAAATCGTTTATGACAGCAATATTCGAAATTGTGATCAATTAAAAAGTAATATCGCTCAAGCGTTTAAAGACATTAAAAGATCAAACGCATTACTTATAATTAATCCTTCGTTCATTCTTCGAGAAATGATTCGTCGGCGTTTATAACATTTTGTAATTACTATAATGAATTGGTTATTGAATTTTACGACTTACTACCTCCTAAAATATCTGAAGATATTTCAAGAATATACTAACTAAATACATGCGTACTTAACACGTAATGTGAAACCCCGTATAAAAAAAAACTTAATTTTATATTTACTTTTGGCCAAGTTTTATATGAAGAATCGTCCTCGTCTCCTTCCGGTCATACCGTCATTTCGGAAATATCCTGTATTACACTGATACAGGTTTTGTTGGGAGAGTATTTTTTTTTATAAAACAAGCACTATTTGACTCTGGATTACGTAATACGAGGATTACCAGTCACTTTGCTGGCATATTTAAATATACCGCATGTATCTTAAAAGAATGAAGCAGACAATGTCAATAGTGTAGGGTTAGCACAGTAAGGGTATAAACATAATACACTTTTAAATGATAAAAAAGAACAATTTATTTTGTTAAGCTATACGTACACCACGGCAGGCTCTAGCAAGACGAAATTTCGCGCCTACGCCGGTAATGACCAGCTTTTTTGTTACAAACGCTGATAAGGCTATTATATGATACAGTTCAAAATCTGACGCCACAATTGTACTTCTTACAATAGACCAATGTAATGATCTACATTCTGTGATAACATTGTTAAAAAGAAACTCAGAAATTACGCCGCCATAAAGCTGTGCGAGATTTATAAGAAATTTCTGATTAGCGGTGTATAGAGGTCACAGTGCTCTAGCGGTAATCGTAGAGAAGAAATGCATCATTTAAAAGTGACGATAGAAATATAATTGAAGAGTAACAAAACCGACCGATATAAAACGTAAACGATCGTGTCTGTAACGCTACTTTATCGGGATCGACAAATTTTTTTTTAATACATTAATTTTTGGCCGACTGTTAGATCATTTGACTTAGGACCTACTGTCTAAGGTGGGCTCCGAACCTCCAGAGCTACATCATACATATATGTTTTTCAAATTACATTAATCTTTTTACAAATTAAATTCACTCTTTTGCATATTAAATTCATTCTTTTGAAAATCAAGTTGTTTTGTATATATGTTGTGTCTGTGTGTTTCATCAATTGTGTATGTTTCAATGTTTCCATGTTTCATGAAAAATGTTTTATCAATTAATATATGGGGAATAGTATGGCATGAAGTAATTCAGCAGTGTACAGTCGATTCAAATATTTTCCGCGACTGTTTGGTTGATTTTGGACAATGTGAGTATCTACAAGACGGAGAAAGTGCATAATCTTGTTGGTCACACAAGACACGCTTTAGTTTTTCTACCAGCATATTCTCCAATACTGACCTTTATCGATGAAGTCTTTTCCAAAATCAAGTTTAATGCAAGTAATATGTTAGCTGATCTTTTAAACCACTAAAATTTTGTAGATGTAATTAATAATTCTGTTGGAACTATTACGTCTACAAATTGGTATAATTATTATATGAATGTACAAACTGCTGCTGCAGGAGAACTGTTATAGACTAGGTTTTCTAATTATGTGAATTTAATAACATTTTTGATTTCTTACTATGCAATTAACATTAAGTAGGTACTATATGTTTTTTTTAAATATAATATATGACGAATTTAATTTGCAAGAGGGTGAATTTAATTTTAAAAACCTATATCATATGGAAAAACCAGCATCAATAGTGATGGGCGGGATTCGAACTCTGGTCTCCCACGTGCAACTCCAAGATTCTATGCACTATACCACTCTAGCTCTCTAATTTGCTGTTACTATCTACATTATCGTATGTACGATTATACGTACATACATATAATGAAATTTGGAATATTTTTTTCGATAAATTTACGTTTCATTATATATGTTTTGATACTTATCGAAATCATAAAAATGAGGAAATTATAATTTTGTAGAAAAAGTCTGCAAATCTGTTGATTATCGAAAAATGTCCCTAATTTTATTATATGTGAACAATTGAATAGATATATTTACATTGCTTCCCCGTCTCTTCTTCTTTTAAGAAATATTTGTAATATATCTAGATACGTCAGATCTAGTGGTCAATGATTCTAGCGGTAAAAAAAATATTTTAGAAAAACCTGATTTCGAAACGGAGAAATATAATTTGCGAAGAAGTGGATTTGTTGTTCAAAATATCGAATTTTGAGAGTAAAACCTATATAATCCACTATGAATTTTAGGTATTCGATTAAATACGGCCTTCATAATTATTTATTTAGTATCCATAGTGAATGTACATCTCGTACACTTAATAAATTTGTAATTATTAATAAACAAGTACTTTGTCATTATCTTTATTTACCACTCAAACGGTTGAATCTTTAGGTGACTTTTGGGACACTCTGTAGAGTTTTTCAAGTCGCTTTGGGCGCGTAGCATCCGCCGGAGGGAAATGGGAATAGCTAGCCTGCGAAACCAGTCGGTCGGGATCGAGAGGGAGAGGTGGTGGGAGCCCGCCGATCTCTCTTCAACGTTCAAGCCAGTGTATTCTAGCCGCGAACCGCCATTTCTCCGGATCGAGACGCGATTCCATCGCGAAATTTTGCCCCCGACTTTAGCCCGTGTTAATCGGTCAGTTGATTTTTAAAAATAGTTTGAATTCCTCGTAAAACGAGAAGTACTCTTGCGAGTATAAATTAATTCGGTGCTGCTTTAAAAACATTGAACTTTTTTTGCTAAGAAAATTGCTTTACTTAATTTCTCATGAAAGATGCATTCTCTTTTTTAATAAATGTTTATAATAATTGACATGGTTTTGGTACATCAATGGTCGGAGTCGAGTATTAAATTTGAATAGTTTTGAGAATCTATAAAAATATACAGATTTTCTGTAGATGAACGATTTGATTCCAATAATTCTTGAGATAAGTAAAGTCGTAGCACGATTTATACAGGGTTCTACTTGACACAGCGTTTTCGTCTCTCAAACATGTTTATGTCACATAAATACTTAGTTATTTAAAAAGAAATAGCTTTTAAATAAACAAACATACATTGATGTTATAATTTGTTGTACAGAAGAACAGTTTGCGAATAAAAGATGTTTTGCGTTGTTTGAGTTTGACATCAATTTTTGTTTTTACTCGTATGTATTTTATGTTGCATCGAGTAATGGGTCATAAATGACAAAAATGGGACTAGGATATTTTATCGTATATATACATTTCTGTAAGAATATTTATGCGTCGTCCTAGACCGATAGAACAGTAACTGCTTTTATACTATATTCTTATCTTTGCGGTTAAGGTTTCCTGCACTGTTATAAAATTTAATGAATGACAAATATTCTGTTAAATCAGTCAATGGAGTAAGAGTTTGTGGTGAATGATTTTATCGGATCCAGTTTTTGCAGACTTTTCATTCCTATTTTTGTCGCAGTGACATATCGATTATTGGATGTTTTTAGTAATTACTGCTGTTTTTCCCCCCATTTCCTATTATAAGAGTTTTATTTTATTGGTAACATCAGAAGTCAGTAGAGGAAATTTAAAAGACTAATTTAGTTTTTGTCATATAAAAAAAAAATTGTTAAGTCAAAGAAGGAAGCATTATACATAATAAAACTGCATACAATTATAAGCACTGTGATCTCGAAAACTGATAAATTAACTAAACGTTTGCTTCTCTTGACAAATAAGGAATTGTGGTAGTTTGGTAACTAAGGATTCGTAAATTCACAGATCTTAGTTTTGAGTTCGTGATCGTGCGTACCAAAAAGATAAAAGTTAAATATAAAAATGGTGAAGTGCTCTACTCTTTTGAATCCCCCTGATTGATTCTTTGTATTAATGACAAATTAAAGCATTGTATGAAAAGTAAATAGAGTGAAATAGCCGAAATTAGAAAAAACTTTTCAAGGGAACAATTTTGTATCATACTTTAAGTTTTGTACTCCGTTACATATTTTTTTATTTGTCTTCTTCCGGATTTTGTTTCATCCACAGATCCTAGTATAGGATTAAAACTATAGTCTCATAAATTACCAACACTGCAAAAATTTCCCTCTATCGTAAAATTAATTCCCGTTTTTCAAGGAAATGAGAGCGAAGTAAACATTTTAAACACCGTATTCGTTTATTTCACATCGAAACAAACAGGAATTAACTACTAAGGTAATTTGGCCTAGGACCTGCTCTGTTTATTGCAGAGTCGAAACCACCGGAGCTACAGGATGCATATCACAGGGAAAATTCTTCAGAGGAGATGGGCGGGATTCGAACTCGGATTTCCCGCGTGGAAATCCGAGCCTCTACCCACAACACCACTGTAGCTCTCGGCGGTAGGATTGTTGCTTCTTTATAAGTGTTTATTTGTTGTTTTTAATCCTCTCATTTCTACGCAGACGTTATTCCGTTTTCGTACAAAGATCTGTGTGTGAACGTATGGCGACTTGTATTCCATACGAATTTAACGAGCTTTTTTTTCGTTCGACAGTGTTACAAAATGTATTATTGTATAATATAAAAGTTTGACAAGCTTATTATGGAAGAAAACCATAATAAAATCCATTTTAAACTACTAGCCATGTTTTTAGGTTGTCGAATAATATTTTATATGATTATACATATTCCGTTCTCTCCATAAAATGGGTACTCGTGGGCACGTATGTCGTGACAGGATGTTTAAGTGAGAAACAGCGACAAAATCATTTCAGTAGAAATGATCATGCATTTCCCCGCAAATATTATGACTATAAAGTTTCATAATTTTGTCCACGTACCGCCAACATCCAAATACAATGCAAAAACTTATGTTTTGATGTATGTTATGATATGTTAGTTCGTGATGTCGCCATCTAAGTATGAACTTTTAATTATCTTCCATTTGTGTATAAGTTAGCGCCGGCGTATCCATTCGAAGTTAATTAAGCAGCTTATTTCAATATATATCCGCAGACTGCTCCATCGTTTTATAGCAGTCCTTTTTTAATTTACATAGTATAACGTGGGTATGTACGCTTGAACTACAGTTTTAAAATGAACAAAGAGTAAAGCAATTCTGAAAGCACTGTTTGGTTATTCCTATGAATTTTTATTACGTTAACGATCAATAGCAGCATTGTCCGATGGAGAAAAGTACGATTAATACAGCTCATCCAATATAGGGAAATGTAAATTATGACATTGGCGTCAACGTAATAACTCTTTCAGCTCTAAAGGGTTACAGCCGTGAAAAGGGTGTCATAAAAGAGCACACCCGGTATAGGAGGTTATGAGCTAATGGAAGCCCTCGCGGTTTCGTAAATACTCGTGTGTACACCGTGGATTAGCCTCGAGATTGAAAGGTTCATTGATAAAACTGTTTTGCCTCTTCCGCTTATCGGTCCACCACGCGAAATTGAAAATCGGCTGGCAGATAAGTCGCACATGGCGGAATGCCAAAAATGTGACTCACAAAATTCCGTGCAAATTAAGATTGATAATCGCGTATAAATCATTTTCCCAGGTTTATTTTCTAAATCAAAACTTAATTTTATCTTCCCAATATATTTTGTTTTAATCAGCAGTAGTAATAATAATAATAATGAGAATAGTAAATGTTACATGTAAATGATATTGCGAAGTTTCGAATATAATCTGAAATGAGTAATGTAACAAACAAGTAATTTCTTATTATAAACATGAATCTTCCTTCAAAATCTGAAAGTTACGTGAAATATATGTTCTATTACTGGTAATAATAATAATAAAATATTATTTATTATTAATATTTGATTAACAATAATAACATCTTGTATTACATCAATAGTAGTCAAATTAATGTTGTATTAATTTGTATACATTTGTGACTGATTATGCTTGTAACATTTTTCTTCGTATTTAAATGAAAAAAATAACTCACGAAAGGATGCATAATGATTTTTGATAAAATTGACACCGGCAACTATGTATATATAATTTTCCACGCCAGTTTTCTTTTTCGGCGTTTAATCTCACCCTCTTAACTCACTTTTATTATATTAGTTGTAAATGTGATACGTAAGTATTTTGATTTTTCGCGCACCGTGTGTGAAGGAAAGGAAAGTACGTAAGAGCTGTTGTGGGGTAGGCTTAAGATTTTGGTATATATTAATAGAGTTAGTTTTTTTTTTGGTGGAAAGTGAAGAAGTACGACGACCAATTCCATAGCAAATCCCGACTCGTATCTGTCAACAATAGTTTTAATAGCCTCTATATATATTTCAATCCTCTTAATAAACCATATTTTTTACCAACACATTTTACTACATACATTCTATTGTCGCATTAAATTGTGTGTATTCTCCGTGTTACATTAAGTTTTTAACATTTTTCTGGCGGTAGATCTAGGTTTAAATTTTTATTTTGTGGTAATAACATTCTATTTCTTGCAAGTAAAATATATTTATACTGTAATTTTTTTTTAGTAACTTCTAGTTTTTAGCAAAGTAAGATTATCTGCGATCCAAAAATTTGGTTATTTTGCTTTTTTTCGAGATAGAGTCGGAAGTCATATCTGTTTTTAGGCTATAATTCACATGCTAAATCAGAAATTGTATATCATTTTATGACTAATAAACTTAACATAATAAGTAGCAACCAAATTCAAGGTATTAAATTTGGGTGGTTTTATGGGAGCTTTCATGTACATTGTACATATTTTTTAACTTTGGTGTGTGGAATCTTTAGAGGTGTTATTCTTCACCACTCGGTGCGTAATCTTATTTTAAAAAATTATATATTAATTACTTAAATTCAATTGATTCTGCATATCAAAGTTTACATTTGAATCCAAGTAATTAATTTATAATCTTTAAAATTAAGGCCACGCACCAAGTGACGAAGAATATTACTAAGGATTGCGCACACCAAAGTGGAGAATATGGACGGTATACATGGATACTCGTATAAGAGCACTAGAATTTTATTATTAAACATAATCGAGCAAAAGATTGAGGTGATTGTGTATCTGTTTATTTCGAGGTGACTTTAAATCGTGAAAGATTAAAGGCACAAAACTGTATAAAAAGGGACATCAAAATATGCAAAATAAAGTTGAAAAAAAACCTTGCAGAGGGTTAAACGATTTGAAAGGGAAAAGAAAATTTCGAAAGGTGAAATCGAGATTTTCGTAGGCTTCGTCGTGTTCTGACTTTTGAATAATTCAAGGTCCGTCGCTCTCCAGCCGAGAAACTCATCGCGGATAGGCGCTTAATAAGGTACGCTTAAGGCGTGCGAGCTGCGTGACGGAAACCGAAGGGTTTGTCCTGAGGAATACCTGCACGAATCGCTTACGAATCGTCGCTTTGCGCCGACAGCCACCTTCTTCGACGATTGTTTCGTGAAATATTAAACAAATATTAATTGTCACTATTTTTTACAAACAATCACAGCCTGAATATCCGACTGACATTTAATTAAAAAGACTTTAATTAAAAAGAAATTTTAAAAGCTTACATTTACTGGATAATTGACAATTAATCACAGGATTTTTATGAAAAAGAAATGAGAATTAGCCTCGATTTGATATTGCGGCGTGATTGTTTTATAGAAATAGAAATTCAAGGCCTTGAAATCTCGCACGTACTTATAACAATAATAAAAATCTGGAAATATAATTCATTTTTATTTCAGTTGTTGAAAATCATATCTATTCTATGAGAATAATTAATTGCATTATTTTAATAAAAGAATTAAAAGGATAAGGAGATAAAAGGATTCGGCTTGATATCGATTTTTTATATGATTATAAAAATGGAATTGAGTTTTTGGAATATAGTTTTATTCCCAAACGGGATAAAGAATGAAGGATCTGAACGAAGAGGTTTTTTTAAACTGCAAACGTTTCGGAATTAAGATCTGCAGAAATTTGCACAGAATCTTGCTTGTCCAGCCGTTGAAATCTCTAGCCGATCACTTACAATTATTCCCTTTTCAAATCATGCATTGGAACTCTAAGTAAATTTGGCAAAACGAAATTTGCATTCTATATCTAATTTTGTGAAAATAAAATTCATTCTGTAGCATATTAAATTTAGCCACTTGTATATCAAATTTAATCTTTTGCATATTGTTATCTTAATAAAAATAAAATTGAAATTAATAAAAAAGAATTAAAGAACAAGAGTTGAACGTTTGATACATCGATAATTTGGGAGGTAACAATTCTTTTTCTAACGATTCATTTCTCTCATAGAAACATTCCAAGGTTCATATTTTTCACACTATTTAAGAAAAATATTTTTCTGCGCCATCTTCGTATCTCGATGCAAGGAAATTAGTTAAACCAATATTCCAAGCATTCTATTTATCACATTTCTGCTTACTATTAATTATTTCAAGCAAGAAGGAACACGTTTTCTCGAACAGACTAATTTTAGGGAGGCAAAATACTCGATTTTTAGGCATTTGAGGGGAGAGGGCGACAATCTCGTTTTTAACGATTCTGGGGCTCATCGGTCGGGGATTTTCGGGGTTAGGAGATTGGTGCACGCTCCTGGCAGATGTTGCAGGGATAAAAACCCTGTTCGGTGTTAAAAGATGAGAGAGCAGCTGCTGCTCCCGGTTCGTAGGGCAAACTACGAGGCCACGTGTTCCCACAGTCGCATAAAGGGGAGAATTCTAATGTCTCTCGGGACCCTTGAGTTGAATTGCGAATGTGTTAGTACTTGGTCGAGTTTATAGCGTGTGTCTGTATCAAAGACTTCTATGTCTTTGATGTCTTCTATGCCTGGGCTGCTAACTCTTTATATATAAGGACGTCCTCATTTCGTATGTAATAATGAAACAAGTACATAAAGTATTTTCTTCCGAGCATGCACAGTTTATTACGTATTTGTTGAGGATATTTCTGAGGATATTTTTCGAAGTATTTCTTAAATTATTATTCAGGCAAGCTCTTCGACGATATTTACACTACTTCGTAGATTAGCTTTCGCTCCAATTCTAAATTTATTTTCAGCAAAAATCGATTCGGATATCTACAGCACAATTTTGATCATTTATTTAAACAGCTAAGGAATACCACAATAGCTCTGGAATAAGCAGTAATGGAAAGATCTATTTTGATATAAATTTCGAACAGCAGGACGAGAGATATATCCTGTGTCAACTTTATTAATCTTGGTTAATTTTCAAGCTCCACAACATCGATAATTGTACAGGGTGAGGCAAAAGATGCGAAACAATTGAAAATATTTATAATAATCTGAAGCTTAAAATGGGGAATACTTATTTAATACAGTTATTTTTATAGATAACTGATAATAATATCTAGTGAGGTTGTGTGTTTAATAATAAATATAACTTTGTGGTTGTTCTCCATTTTTATATATCAATAATTAAGATTCAGCCCCGGCTCTTGCGCTTTTTTTTTACAAATTTGTATATATTACTTGACTGCTAATTCCTTTTGTATAAGGGGGCCTTCAGTTTTCAAGTAATTGCGAAACAACTACATAAAGTGTGTCTTTGTCCACATGGGATTTGTTACATAATACTGCAGGTTACATTCGCCATACATATCTACGTACGCAACACACTTTCTATATATGCGGGTCACATAAAAAGTTTGCGGACTAATATAGAAATAGCGGTTATATTTTAAATATTAAAACTGCCTTGTGAAATGATACCTATGAAGATAATTTCAAAATGATACCTATGAGGTAATATTATACTATAATATCACAAGGACCAGTTGTTTCACGATATATATTAAATATAACCGCTATATATATAGCGGTTTTTACGCTATTACGAGCGTTAATTACGAGCAAGAAGTTTGTTAGGAGCAATTATGTCTAATTTCCGACTAAACATTTGAATTGATTGAATTGACAAACGATTAGGTAAGCAAAGGCTAAGTTACAAGTATTGTATCTATGTCAAAGCTCGTTGAATCGAAGTATGACTTACTGCGCCTATTGACGCTTTTGGTACGGTTGGATTTTCTTTCCGAAACTCAAAGAGTTCTTCAATGGTAAGCGATTTTCTTTGGATGAAAAACTAATATAAATGGTAAATTGCTATTTTAAGAACTGCAAAGACTCGAGTTCTAATAGGAACACGTTAAAAAATGAAAGTGATTTAGAGACGAGTTACATTCTTTTCTAGTTAGGTCGTGAATTTTTCGAATGACGTCCGCAGCTCCTATGTTTGGAATATCATGCATCTGTACATAGGATATTGTAATTCTTTACTAGGAATATCGACAATATTTTTTGCTATTTTTCCCAACAATCGCAGTGTAAAAACAAGGCAGAGTTTCAGTAAAATCTGGAAAGTTGGTGTCTAAACGACGATTGTGTGAAGACTATATTAAAAGATAAAAGTAATTTAAAAACACAAGTCATATTTTTTCGTGATCAGATCGTAAACTTTTCAAACGATTCTCACACATTTAAACACATATTTAATATGAGTAGATAGTTTGTGGGACGTGGAGACGGCAGAGCCGAGTTATTCCTCAATTTTTCCATCGGTTGTGGCTGCTCAAGGCCGTCAATGAAGCTAATTGGGTGTAATGACACCACGCCGTCGACGCGTCCATTTGAATTCAGCTCAAGTTTTTTCCTATTTCCCTCCTGGAAAATACCCTCCAAGGGTTTTTCGTCGTTAGAGTATTATTTTTTCGAACCCTGGAAGTTCCTTTATTGGGAAAAAGTTTGATTTCAACTTTAGATTTAAATCTTCTCCATTTTTATTTTTCTCTGCATCTATCGAATATTCAGCTTTATTATATAAGTTTAACCGCTGTTTGCTCCGCCTTCCTGTTTTTTCTGTACTAAATGTTTGATTCGGTTTTGGCATGTTTCTCCTTTTTTGTTTCCCGAGAATTCGAATGGTAAAATCGTACAGACCGTGTGATGTTTTAGTATTAGAGTCGAATCGCCCAGTTGGAAAGCCCTGAATAATGCGAACGATGCTCAAGCCGCTCGGGCACGGCCGTTGATGGTTTTTGATTGGCCGGAAGTGACGTCAGGACACGCATCGCGGGCCGGCACATCAATCCACGAGTCTATCCTCGTTCAAGACTCCGGCTCACGTGCCTTTGTTTCTCGAATAATGTTAAACAGTGTCTAAAATAAGGCCTTTAAAATATTTAAAAATAATTCTTTTAAATCTGTTTTCACATCCAGGTTGCAAGGAAATTATTTTTTATACTACCTTCTGATCCAGAATGAAAGAAAATAGTTTCACTGCTCCCTGTTTATGGCCAAAATGTGTGAAAATAGTTTCTATCATCTACTCCCTCATATATTTATATTATGTAACAAGAATTAATTTTGTGTCTTTTTCTTACAACGAGAATGTACAGAGATTAACTTATATATACTATTCTTTTATTTGTGATGCTAGAAAATCGGTACAAGATATATTTTCGCAAATAGCTGCTGATCATTGATCTATTAAATAAAGCCCACTAATGAGTAATTTCTTGCAAATTCCTTTACATTATCACAAGTTTTCTTTTTATTAATTATTGTAAGTAAGAAGAAACACATTTTCCGTAACGAAATAATTTCAGAGGCACACATTAATTTGATGTGTGACAATTGCTTTGCAAAGCAGTTTCCTAGGCGAAGAGAACGTGCTGGAAAAGGGAAGGGGGTCCAGGAAGGACGACATTGCACCAAAGAAGGACGTTCTTTTGGGGGAAATTATCACGGACTGCCGGTCGGAAGGCTCGATTATTTATTGCCCTCGCATGGAGGACGATCCGCTGCTCGATAAATAAAAGCAGGCTTGCGTGTTCTCACCGTAATCACGAAATTTCATCGTCTAAAACGGTCATGCAAAACGGCCGAGGAAACGAAATACCGTTTTCCCCAATAAAACCGCCGATTATTGCAACAAATCGTACGAGAATTACCTTTTTCTCGTGTTACAATTTTATGCTTATTCCGTTAAGTTCGGAATTTTAACACGTTGGTAGCACGTTTAACTCTTTACACTCAAAAAATATTTTCGCATTTCTTCACAGAGCCTAGATAATCGTAAATATAATTCGGCATGGTAATTCATGATTCTTGCGGTCTCGTTTCAAATTCAATTTTTATCAGTTAAAAATTACTGTTACGTTTGTACTTGTTTGGTGCTTTCTAATCAGACAAGTGTAACAAATGAATAACTGTCTTTACTTGTCTTTCCTCGTTTGTCAACTTTATCAACTTCGTATGGATAATGGTTATGTTTTGCTTAACTAATTTCTAAATATCTAAGAAAACTACAAAAAAAAACAGATATTTATTTCCCTTAATGTCGTAGTATTCAATTTTTCAGTAAAAAGCATTTTATAACAAGCACACAAAAATAGAAAGATGTAATACAATCATTTCTTTTCAAATGTGTTTTATGCCAACGCAGCTGGCATTCCAAATACGAAAAGTTAATACTGGAACTACTGAACCAGTCAAAATAACTGACCGATTATTTCTTAGAAAAAATTAGGTCTTATCTTTATCATGACCTATTTTCCGGGATTGTACATAATTAAATTGCGCCATAGAGATGATCGTACAAAATATGAGTGTATGCTGATTGAAATATTTTCGGAAAGTTGTTAGTTTTAGTCTTAAACCAGAAACAGGAGAGAAATATCGTGCAAGAAAGAAACCAGTTTCGCATTTTTTATTTTTAGCACTTTGGGATCTTTTGAGAGGGTTGAGTTTTAGTTGAATAAGGGCAGATTATACTTCGAATAATATTTTTTAAAGAGTTAAATAGTAACCCCCGAATTTCATTTTTCACGTTTATTTTCCTTTTTTTTTTAGCTATGCCTTTATCATTATTTATAGTCATATCGATTTCTGTGAGTATCGATGATTTCTATCAGTATTATATATACAACGTGTTAGAAAACTAAATTCCACCGCTCAAAGGAGTTATAATGTTCATCGAGTCGATGCGAAATAAACATAAATTATTTTTTATCTTTTGATGTCGCAAATGCATTTGCAACCGTTCTAAATTCAGTAACATTAATTGACATCGGTATTAATGCCGTACTTACAATATTTCTGACTAATCTGATTCACTTTCGATGCACAGGATTATCAATAATCAATTCAAAGCTCAAACACTTTTTTCGATAAAAAATTAATTTATATTAACTTAATTTTCATAGTTGTTCGAAATGTCTGCCTTGCATTTGAATACAATGCCTACATTTCGGATCGTGCTCATAAATATTGTATCAATATTGATGCTGATTGCTTTTATTAAAGTCAGGACTGTCGCAAATTTAATTACAGTATTATGCGCTTGTGAATAATTACAGTGAGTTTTACATCAAAACAATCGGTTTTAGGACCTATTTGAATTAGACATTTCTTACTTTTTTCAATGAGCACTGGAACGTTCCTTGAACATTGGAACTTATTTTTTCAATAGCCTGAATGCTTAAAATTCTGAAAGTCCTGATTTAATAATTGTATCATACTGATTGTCAACTTCTTTATTCCTTACTTGCTAAGAAGTAATCATGCAATTCAGAATTTACATTTTTCCCCTGAAATTGCAAATCGAATTGACCGTCAGTTTACAATAAAAAAAAAAAAATATGTTTTTTTATCTTTGTGTAATGAAATTGACCATATCGATCATAAGGATCGTAATCATAGAAAAATCATAGACAATACGCGGTTAGAAAGTTGCGAAAATTTTTTTAAGAAAAAATTGACCAGTTACTATAACTTGTTCGATAATCATAGCGTTAATGACACAACTTGGAAGATGATTATTGATGATAAATTTCAAGGGTCATTTCGTCGTCCAGATAACCATATCAGTTTGCGAGGCGAGATAGTTCTACGAAAAGGGATATAATCGTCAAATCTTTTCTGATTCAATGGGATTTATTACGTAATTCTAAGATATTGAAATATCGATTGTAAATAAACGATTATTCAATTAATCATCAATAAACGTCTTGACCGAAAATTGGTCTCTATCGATAAGACAAGATTCACAGATATCCATCATTTTGCGCGATTCATACTCAAACTATCGAACTAGTCAAAATGACCAGCCAGGAATTTCTATACAAAATTACTTCGTCTTAATAATGGCATATTTTCTATGATTTTTGATATTTTTAATTTCGGCATGTAGATGATCATGTTGATCAATTGATACTTCTTCTCTACCTTCTTTTTTTAAAGATATATATAGTTTATTTAAATATCTTCGAGAAATGGTGGTAATTATAATGTTAAATTCGATAAGCCATTCAGTGAAAATTTCTCAGGTATTTCATGCAATGTAATTCTTGCAAAAATCCATTATAGTACAAATTATAAATGAATTAACCCCTTAAAATTAAAATACATTGAACTTTTGGAAATCAACTATGTTATAATATTGACTGTAATTTTCGATAGTATCATCAATGTAAGTATCAACGCTAAATGTTTCGCCACTTTATTTATACTCATTCCTACTGAAACAAGCTAAATTATCGGTTGTCAAAAACTATATTTTTTTAATTGCATGCAGATAATATTCAGTTTGAAGCAGGAAATAATAAATAAAATAACCTTGAAATGATAGTTTAGAAAATTCATTTTTTCAACCTCAATTTTTCAACCTCAGTTTTCAACAAAATCACAAAGTAAGTCCTGAATATCGTCTTTCATTTAGAAGTATGCTATAATATGAAGATGTCTCATATTCGACCGGTAAATCGACTGTTCATAGTATGTTTATTGTTAAAAACAGTACCGTTGCACCGTTATTCTAATGAATAATAAACGAAATGAAAACATTGTTTAATCCAGATTTTACAAATGCACCAATCGTTAACAAAAATTTTTTTATTTGGTCGTCATGTATAAAAACGAAAATTTTTATTCTTGATTACATTCCCAGTATCATAACTTATATTACAAATACGATTTTGTATATGGCATTGAAAAAAGAAAATCTTGATACTTTTCCATTTTCATGCAACAAATATTATTTATATTTCTTAAAAAAAAACTTTTATTCGAACTATTTAACCTATTGTTCTGTATGTGATGATCCAAAGTATTCTAGCATCGTAATCGGTTCTTACTGTGAATCAAATATTAAAATAATGACAGAATAGTGTAGTTATAATGTGTATTGCGTTGTTATATATTTAAACTTTTTTTATTTTATGTTCTTTTTATACGTATCAAAAATTCAGTTGAATCCTATAGATTTGATCGCTGTTTTTCTTCATTTTTATCTTCATTCATCGAAAATTTAAATTTGTTCGTTGGATTTATTTGCCCCTTTTTTGGCTTGTGCTCTAAGAAGTTTTTAACCGCGTTTTCAAAGCGTTCTGCTTCGCAACTACGAGGCTTCCATGACTCCGAGACAAATTTAGATCTTCGAAGGCGCGTATTCCAGGATCGCGCGGCAGCGTTAACTTTATCGCCTTTCCCCTCAAAAATAAAAATAGATCGGTGGGGTCTTGGTTGTCGAGGATTGTCCCTGACGTTTTTGGGGATTCGTTCTGAACATTTGTAAAAACGATTTTTAACGATAAAACTACCGAAGTGATCAAAATAATGGGTCTGTAATTTCTTAGAAAAATTCTTGAACTTTTCCACTACATTATTATGACGTGTGAACGATCTATTTTTTCCCTTCATACTCTTTTTCCTTAATAAACATTTACGATACACCTAGATATATCAATATAATGTACCGGAAGTCCTAGTGTTAAAATATTATAGTTAAAGTGGAGCAAGCTAAATCGATTAATTACACCTTTAGGATATTAAAAAATTTGTTTGTGTAAGGACTCAATAGATGCTTAACTTTTTTTTATTTTCCACTAATTTTTTTTATATAACCAGGCTTAATATCGCTAAATGAAACATTTTGATGATCGTCAAATAATTAATGATTTTTTGTAGAAGAGAGGCATTCTCCACTACGACAATGGAATTCAAAAGTTTATTAACATTTAAATAATTTATTCATTCACAAAATGGTACAGTTACATATTCGGAAGGATCACCTTTAACAATTTTCGGCACTCTTCCTTTCGTGGACTTAATGGATAGCCCAATGAGCAATTTATATATATATGCAAATCGATTAACTCCTGAAAACGGAAAACGTGTGCTAGATGATTGACTTGATCTATATTTATTCATACGCCGTCGATAACGATTAGTGGTAATCTAGTACATTTTTTTCTATCGGTACAGTTACTAGATATTACTAGATAGTTATTACTAATTTTAATTAAGTTTTCAGCATTGATAGCGATTACTTGTAAACAAAATGAAATTCACATCGTTGATAATAATTGCAGATGATCAATGAAATTTTAATCCTTTATAATGGCTATTTGTAACTGAGATTTTCCCGGTAATAATATTAACTCTTATACCAAACTTAAACTAGTAATTACTTTAAACAATTTCGATATCTTATTGATTATATTAGTATTTTATCATCATCATTAATTCTTTAATGGCTGATTTTTCTGAACAAAAACATAAAATACAATTATTTCACTCATCAACATCTTTATTGGTTTTGAAAACATTTGTGCTTATAGTTGAGAAACCACTCAATGATATATTTACGAAATTAAACGCATCAGGACGGAATATGCAACAAATAAAAAGGGCTACTTTTACGGTGTGAAACCAAATTTTCAACTAAAAAACCAATTTCTCGACGCATAATAGTAAGAAAAGATGAAAATAAGATGTGAAGGTTCACCGGGAGAGCCCATCTCGGATTTCTCCTCTTCCCCACATTACTCTATGTCGCCATAGTATTATACCCTGAATAAACAGAATTTATATGATAATATTTTAATAAAAAAAATAAGCATACTTACAAGAGACATCGAACCGAATTACCCTCTCCGTTGCTTTCTAGATACTTGCTCTCTGTTGAAATTAACAAAATTTCTCTTATAACAGTCACGGTGTTCTATTCACTGCATTCTTTTGATAAGTGAATCCATTCCGAAGATCGCTTCTCGCATCGCAAAAACTCATCGCTTTAGGGGGAAGTGCAATCTCCAAGTAAAACGAATCGTTTTTTTGATTCTAGCACATGGTGCAGACAGGAATGGCTGCGCCGTACGGTGGGGGAGTCTTCCCCCCGGCGGTGAATGGGGTGGCGGGGGTGGTCGGTGCGGCGGGAGCCGGAGGAGAAGTCAAACCACCAGCCGCAGCGGCGGCAGCCGCGGCCGCGGCGGCTGCCGCGGTTGCGGTCAAGGAAGAGAACGCCGGTGGACCGCAACAGCCTCCACCCACGGGGCCTCAAGTCCCACCCCCGGCAGGGGCACAGCATCCCCCGGGCCCTGGAGCTCCCACGGCTGCCAGCTTCAGCCCACCGCCGCCCCCTAACGGCGTCGACCAACAGGCCATTGTGAGTATATCTCTGTCTATTTGTTCTTACTAGAGGTGTGCGATAACTACGGACTTCTGTTGGTGGTGTCGCTATGAGACGTCTCATTCGTTAAACAGTTTAATTACTCCCCACGTTACTGAAGATAAAAGAGTATTAACAAAAAGAGATGACATTCAAGCATCACACGTTAAGCGCACGTCGGTCACCGGTGACTGAAAGTGAACTCCGTTCGGGACACGTCAAGCCTGACGGGGATTTCCTTCTCCCAAATTTTCCATTTTCCCAAATTTGCGTGGCACTCAACGCGTTAAAAACATAAATGTAACTTCTTGAAACTAGGTAAACCAAGGGGAGGTTTGATTGTATGTTGATTACAGAAGAGGTTACTTAGGTTGTCATTTTTTGCGCTAAATTTTTTGCCATCTTCGATCCTAATATTTGTGAGTTTGTATTATAACATTAAGACTATGAGCAAACGCAGGGTACGAATCCAAACGTTGTGATTGAAAAAAGTCAGCTGACCCATCTGTTTATACTCTGGCTTGCCTATCGGCAAGCGGCTCGGAGTGGCCCGCTTGACGGATAACTGCGGCGTCAACGCAACGATACGTAAAATCGGCGTGATGCTTAACGTGCTAAGCAGTGAGCTTTTCGGCAATTGTTTGGAAAGCTGACGACATAAACGAATTTGATGTTTTTGAAATACGTTGCCGGAGTCATTATTCTGAACAATTTTTCGTCATACATATTACCATCGCTCGGCTTTAACCCTTTAACTACTAACCGATCTAAGTTGAAACGCTTCGCGTGAGCGTCATAAGGCCGGCAGTAGTGATCGCTGGGGACTGAATACTCTTCCGGCCAATATGGATCTCGTCGGCGGTGTATTAAAATGCGGAGAATGACTGACCAAATAAACAAGATTTTCATTTTCTCGTTGCTAAGCAACGAGGTATGTGGTTTCTGCGCGCTTTGGACATATACGATGGAAATAATAGCCGAACATACACACGAGACTGCGGTAAACAACCAAAGCCTTTGCCGGGCGCGCATTTGTGTACATAGTCTACACCGATGACTTGTGCCGGACGCACATTTGCGCCCATAGGCCAGAGCGATGGTTTTTGCTGCACGCATATATGTGACCACAGCAGTTGAAGAGTTCAATTTTAGGACATTTGATAAAAGTTCGTCCGGCTCAGCCTACGTTACGATCGCACTTCGTCGTAGCATAGCTGATTATAATTACATGAAGCGCTAATCATATTCCATAATTGTATTTAATTCACAAGAGAAAGAATAATCAACGGGCTGACTTTGGATTATATAATTGTTTCATGTCGTAGAAAGTTGGCGCTGGTTTCTGGCTACAAACATTTAAAGTTTAATGTATGTGCCTTATTATTTGGATTTACGAAGCTCGGTCTCCGATTAACAATTATATTTTGTCATTATTAAATGTAACTGCACTCCTACGCTTGGTGCAATTTATGTTATCGTGAATTACTTTTTGTTTAATTCCAAAAATATTTGATTTATTGCAGGTATGATACATGTTGGAGTATACACATATTTTCATGTTACCTGATATAAATATATTATGCTACTATTTTAAACTCATTATCTCCCTGTAAGCTATTAAATCATTATATCGGTACTAAAGCAAATTTCTAAAGACACTACTACTTTGTGGTAGACGATTTACGCGATAAAAAAGATTAGAGCTGTGAGGTTTATGCTATAGAATACCACAGGTTCTTAACATGCATGGTGCAAGCAGCAAAATATAGTACAAATATACAGTATAAAATATATTTTGTATCTCGGAAACTAAAGCCTTGCGATGGTAATAAGTATAAGACAAAGACCGCAGAATATCAACCTTAATAACGTATTTTAATGTTGTTAAAAGCCGTGAGATTGTCCATTTTGTAAATACCCGCCATGTTCCGTATTTATCGCCAAATGCAGGCTCTGGAATGACATGAGCCAAATATAGACATTTTTGACATTCTGAATAACAGCGGGAATAATTTAGATATTTATCTTTGGTAGAATTAGCAGATTCCCTTTAAGACATTTCGTATACTACTAAACTGTTGACCCTCGATATTTTGTGTTGTCTTTAACAAGTTTATTTCAAAGTATATTATTGTCCACGTGTGCAGAAGCAATGCAATAGGTACAGGTGACACGTTATTTACAAATACGGTTATTGTAATCTATAATTCTAATTTTTATTTTTTAATATGTGGCTAAAGTGATGCGTGATAGCATTGAAACATAATTTTATAATAAAAATTTGTGTGAATATAAAAATATGTTTGATGAATGCATATGATATCTTTAAATCTATTTACATTGCTCGGTTTTTAAAATTATTTAATAAGATTATTAAAAATCTCAATTTATTATTTATAATTGTGAGTGAAAATGGAAATGGAAGTAACGTTTACATTTTTGGGAATATTGTATATTATCATATTTACTATGTTTATTAATATTATATAAAACTAGTATTTAATGAAGGTACAAAATGTGAAAGCATATCTCTTGCGTGCTACTTTTAGATGGCATTCGGTTTGTCCTGGGAAGAACACAAAAGAAAGTAAACGGGAAGAAAACCCAGCGCCCGAGTGCGATCCAATCTGACAATCGGGTGGGGCAAATACGCTTCAATTAATTGTCAGTTTGTCCTTTTAATTTATAGAATAATTTATTTATAAAATATTTGACACACTCTAAAAATCTTTTGTATAAAAATGTAAAATTTTTGGCATTTAAGTTTATAAATTGCCATTACTGCTACATATTATTTTTTCATTTGTTTTTATTTTTCTAACGAGGAATGCTGACTTAATCATATTATACATAAACTGTGTATGATAAATACTATATAAGGTAATATGCACCAAAGCCCGTGCACACGCAGAAATATTTTACGTGCTAATTTTGTATATAAGAAAAGGGAATGCTTTATACTTTAATTCTCGAAGGTATCTTGTGAGGCATGAATATTAGGATTTCCGAAATATCAAAACCCTACTGCGTTTCAGAACGAATTTTACTGAATACGACTGTCAACTGGAAGTTTTTACAAATAGATATGTTCTAACCCTAGGCTTTTCCTTATATATGTTCTATTGTACAATGAAATCGCCTTAAGAGTTTGAAAACGTGGATAAGATTTTTGTCGCTTACGAAGTAGAAGAGACGGTGTTTCACGTTATTCTACTCTGCTAAATAAGCGCGCAAAGAGGACTCTAGACAAAAGAGGCAGGTCAAATGTGAGGTGGACAAGTGAAACATCTAAAAACCAGCCTAAAACGTATCGCCACAAACTTTATCAATTTTATTTTTTTTAATCTGAAATTTTATTTAACATATTGGTGAGAGTTTGCGCGCTGCTATAACAACGACGAAAAAAGCTCGATGCGAATGACACTTACGAATTACGAGACGCGGTTTAAGGGCCAGTTACAAAAAGAGAGACACGATTTGTGCGACACTTGGGAGTAGGGAGGCACTACTTGCTTGACGCTGATAAGAAAGAAATCGCTCGATTAATGAAATAGAAGCAAAAGCGTACATCGCCTTTAATATATTAATGTATAAGTAACACAGTAACTATTAGCAATATTATTAGTATTAGTGTTAGTAATATATTAAAAATATTTTTTTCGATTATTACTTTGAATTTGGCTAATAATCCGTTTTCTTAATGTGCCCGATACGATAATAAAGGAAACTCAGTTGTGAAATAAGTATCGGATAAATAAATATGGGCGTGATTATATCGTGTTTGGTTTTATTTTTATTGCCAAACATTCGCCAATACATTAATAAGCAGTTTACCTAAAAAAAAGTAAAATCGAACAAGTCGTCCCTCCATGCTAGGCACTGTCAAGCCGTGAATTCTTTTCAAAGGAGGCGCGCCAGGTACCGCATTGTGTGCCGTATCGCGCGCTTAGCTGGGTCCGATTTAGATAGCATAAGCGTAGGAGCAGCGCAAATGCCACTTAGAAAGGTATTTTTGGGTGATTTTTGTGGACACTTTACCGCATTTGTAAACGATAGAAATGTGTGAAAGCTAAATATAATTCGGATTTTCATAATTTTGGGAATTTGTGATGTTTACGTCATGAAATACTCGTGAGAATCTCATCCAATCACGAGGAATAATTAAGGCCCAAACCGATATAATCGAGTTCCCACATAACTAATTGTTACTATTGTTTAATGTATTTTTGTGACACGAAATGAAAAGTGGTACCATAAGATTGGGCTCCTTCGTTAGACCAATAGGTATTTGCGAGATTTGATTGGAGCGTCCAGATAAGTCAGGGGTATAACAGTCAGCCGACAAGCGAAAGGTCCCAGGTTCGAATCGCAATCCAATCACCCAATGATTCAAATTATTCTACGGCATTACATTTTTAAAAATTAAAAGCTTCTTACCAACTTATTTAGTTCTTCGTGTCCCTGTCATTCTTCCATTCAATATCTGTGTTATACCTCTGCTTAAACCCTAAACTCATTATTAGAAAAGGAAGAACCATCTGAATAAAATAATAATTACTCGATTTTCACCAAAGTCGGTAAGGTTCATTACCCTTAATGTTTATGCCAACCAAGTTTTGTCATTTTTCTTCTTGTTGCGTCTTTATTTCACTCAACACCTTTCAACCCTTTGACTGCTATGCGCGCATACATGCGTCGGCGCAAGTCATTGATGCAGACTATGGATGTAAACGCGCCCTCGGCGAAGGCTTTGGTTATTACTACTGTCTCATGTGTATGTTCGGTTTCTTGTTTGTTCAATTTTTTTGTTTTCAATATCCGAATACATACATTATAATGATTAAATCATGGTGTTTTAATACATCACCGGCGTGCTGCACGCCGTTCATGCGATGCGCTTCAGCTGAGAGTAGTTAGCAGTCAAAGGATTAATCTCTGCTTCAACTGCAACAAATTCATCGTTAGAAAAAGAACAGAGAAAAGTAAGGTAAAGATACTAGTAGTTGACACTGTATGAAATTTTTGGCCTATTCGTTTACATAACTCAGGCCTTTAGGATTAATAGTCGCTGGGAAAATTATTCTTCTATTATATTACGACAAGTATTTATTCCTCATGGCGGTTGGAAATAGTCGACATCCCGCGAAAATAAAAAATTCAGTAGTTGATATAGGGAGAAAAACCAATTAATAAATTGGTTTCAGTGATGTACGAATAAAGAAATTTCTTGAATGTAAAACAGATTATTCTTGAGTAAGTTTACAAAAAAAAATTAAATTAAAAAATTAAATTTCGTAGCTGCAGTTTTATACAGAGTTTTCTGGAGTCGGAAATCTTTCACAGACACTTGAGTGGCCCCTTCTGCATAATTTCTAAAGTTACCTTTCGCAGGAGGCATCTCAATATTGACAGAGGAAGAAAGTCAGTAGTTAACACTTACTAATTTAGTGAGTTGACACCCCATATGAACTATCTAATAATAGACACTTACATGTTTCAATAGTTGACACCGGGTAAATTTAGATAGTTTAGCATTCTTTATTGCCAATTTTAATAAATAAACCCCTTTTTAAGTTTCAAACAACATAAACGAATGCGTTTTTTGCTCGCAATTATTAAATAATACAAACCTACAACACGTATATTTTAACCAAATCCTTAGAGATTCGTATAAAAAAATACACAAAAATGATATGAATCGCGCACGGGTTTGATTAACCGGCCGCCATGACATTTCTCAATGGCGGACTACGTGCAGTATTTCGCAGTTAAGCCGCTGAAGAACGACACTATACAGACTAATAAGGTTTGATGTACTCCAGCTTTTGGTTTTCTTATTTATTTATTTTTTTTTGAGAAAGTGTCAGCTACTGCTGCTTTTATCTTAATTATGTACTTTGACGTGGGCACTGGTAATGGGTACTTTAAACGTGGGATATTTTTCCCGACTAAAACCCCTACGGTAACCATCTTTTGAGCTAAAAGAGGAAGTACCAGGAATTACAAGTAACGCATCACGCTGCTTTTTGCGCGCTGCGTCCATAGGACGCCCGTCTTTTTCGAGTTTATACGAACCTTAAGCTTGGCTTTCATCTTGACGGCGCTGTACTGTTACGTTGCAACGCCATCCCTGCTCGGAAGTTGCATGCAATGGCGGCTCGAGCCCCCACACGGACCTCCCGTTATCTCGGTCACCTTTTAAGAGCCAGCGGTATTTTATTAAGGCAAACCGCACTTTTGCCCACAGTAAGATGTATATACTTACATTTGGTAGTCAATTTTGTACACTATTTGTAAAGACGGCATCTTGAACCTTAAAAAGAAAGACATCACAATACATTAAACTCTATTACTGCGCAGTATGCCATTTGCCATATACTAAATACACAAATAATTATGGATTACAAGTCGACCATATTCTTTCACAAAATGAACATTTTGCCAACCCTCCTGATCTTCCCCTTTAAACTTCCCATTGTTTCGCTCAAAAACACCATTACCTCTCTCCTTACATCGAGAAAAGTACAGTTGTGAAAAGAGCAAAAAAAAAAAACTGTCGAGTATTACAAAAGGAGAAATGAAAAACAACCCACTGTCGTAAAAATAAAAGAAAGGAAAAGGAAGAGAGCAATGATATAAGAGGAGGAAGCATTTGGATAAAAGGATAATTCCTCAATTTCCTCCAAAGTCGGAGGTGTTCCAGGCGGCGGTAGCGGCGGCAGCGGCTGCGGCGGCCAGTGGGGGTAGTCAGCAGCCGGCAGCAACCCCCGGCGGAGCGGAGGCAAACTCCGAGGGCGGCGTAGAGGGTGGCACTTTGGTGCCGGTCACGTCGGGACCGACGACACCTGCGACGGCGAACCAGGGCACCGACCTCAAGGGTCAACCTAAGAGACTGCACGTCAGCAACATACCCTTCCGTTTCCGGGATCCGGATCTCAGAGCCATGTTTGGGGTGAGTTTAGATCGCAAGGTAGTTCTGGATTTTTTTAGGGTTCTTCGGGAGCTTCAAGAATTGTTTGAGATTCTCTGGAATTCTGGATTTTGGTTTTTCTCTTAATATTTGCTCGCTTTTGGAAATTCTCGGAATTATTCTGCAATTTTATAGTTTTATTAAACCTTTTTAGCGTTCAGAAATTTTCTTGGAATTTTTCTGAGAATCTTTAAAATTGGTCCAGAAGTCTTTGAAACTTTCGGCAGTTTCTTTTAGAATTGTTTTAGAAGCTTTTGGATTTATTTATTTTAAATATATATATATTTGAGAATGTAAATTTTTTCAAAGGAGCACATTAAAGGACGCCTTTTATTCTTTTCTTTTTCAGCAATTTGGACCGATCCTCGATGTGGAAATCATATTTAACGAAAGGGGTAGCAAGGTAAGCGGAAGTTGCTCCCACGCAAAGGCGCGAGCCACCCCTTTCAACCCACCCCCGAAAAATATACATTAATTATAAGGTCTGATTACCAATGAACTCCTCATCTCCGTGAAAAAAGAAACTGATTTTTCCCTTTTTGAACCCTCCAGAAGGTCGAGAATCCAATCAACTTCAATCGATTCTTTCTATCGAAAGTATATTTTTTCAACTTTCAAATGTTTTTCGATGAATCGAATTTTCTAATTCGAAGATATTTTAAACATTCTCATATTTTTCGCGTCCTATTTCATGAAGAATACTTGGAAATGATTGAAATTCCCTTTTCTTTTTTGAGAATCGATTTGAAGTTGAAGATCCTCGAGGAAGAAAAGTATTTCGATCGAATTTTCTATTCGATATTTTTTGGAGACGATTTCTTTGGGAATTTCGGAGACGAGGACTTTGATTTTTTTGAGAAGTGCACCGCCGAATTGAGAAAAAGCGCGATTAAAATGCAAATAAATTATTCTGAATAATATTGTATTCAATCTTGTAATTTTCTGTTAATGAACGGCGACGCAATTCTCAATTTATAATACTATTTACTTCATTATTTTCAGCGCGGTGGCAACGTTTGCTCGAATTTTTAATATTTCGACGATCTATAACAGTTTTTTTAGGCTTTAAACAATCACAACTGTCGTCAAACAGCTTGATTATCCAGAAAGATAGTACGCATAATTAGTTGTTTGAAAATGTCGACACTGTTTTTCTAACGTTTTTCTATTTATTTTTATTTTTTGGTGCACGTTCAATCTGAAATTTCTTTGACAAAATGTCTAATTACATAATTTTTAACCTTTCGTTGATTAAACTACCTAGAACTATAACCAATGTAATTTAAAACAAAAAAAAGTATGTTACTTTTTCTAAGACATTGAAACTTAAATCTCTGGCTTTTCAACTAAATGTTTTACAAAGGTTATAAATGTCTCATTAAATTAAACTGATTACTAAATTAATGAGGAATAAAAGCGATATAAAATAAAACGAACGAAGCGATATAAAATAAAAACAAAATTTTTGATGAATTAAACATAATTTGAATTTTTCTAAATTTGTCCGGCAAAATTTCCGAATTAGGCGATTTTAATAAATTGATAATTTGCTCGAAAATGAACATAGTTTAATGGATGATCAAAAAAGTATTCGGTAGAAAAAAAATCAAGGATGGCGAGGGGGGTGCTCTTAGATTTCAAAAGGTCAAAGAATGGAAACTGTTAGGCAAAGTTTAAAATGTAAATTGGTTTGAATATGGAGGAGGGGTCAAAGTCAGGATAAGATGCACCAATTCTGCGGCCTGCATATTCAGCGTCTTTCCACCCTTAAGGGCACTTAATTTAGTGTAATACCATCGAGGACGTCGTCTACGGTGTCCATCGATCCCCCGATTCATGAATCTATCCTCTAATGGACCTTGGAATATCCCCCAAGCTGCCCAAAATGTTTCATAATATATTCACAGCCGGCAACATAATAATATGCTAGTTCAAAATCTATTTTCATTTCTACAATAATGATACAAATTTACAATACATAAATAAACGATTGCATTATTACTATCTGAACAATAATATTTGTTAATTTAGCATAACATTTTATAGGTTGAATTATTATCAAATATAATGTGTGATTATCATGCAAACTTGATTCTTTTTAATTAAAAATAATTTAATTTGTAAAATACGGATTTTCAAATTTAGCATTAATTAACTAGTATTGCGAAAATACTTACGTTTTTTACGTGTAAAGGGGCATTTTGGAAATTGTAGAGCAAGCTATTTAAAATCTCCAAGACTAATATCGAATACATTTAAAATGGATAAAATCTATTAATCTATCTATTTTTTAAAATTTACACGCCATTCCTTTTGATCTTTGAAAATTAATCCTTTCTTTTTTTTTGTCAGAAAATATTCTGGAAAATATGGATTTTTGTGAATACTAATTAAAATTAACATGTGTATAAACATCGAATAAACTTTGTTGAACATTTTTCTTTGTAAAGTAAAGAATAACGAATAACTTGAATAACGAATCTCCGGAGTAAATACATTTCTTATATCTTGGAAATATTTTATCTAATGAGATACGAAGGTAATTTCCAAGTGATTAATACTTCACTTTAATAGAAATTGGTATTTAAATACAACTAAGTACAAGAATTTTAAATAATATTTTAACGGCTCTGAATACGATTTGAAATTAATTTTAGGTTGGTAGATGTTTCAAATTCCATTTCTATTCTTTTTATAATTGTTGCGATTATTTGCTGTTTGTTTATGGCCTAAAATACTTTTCACATAAATAATTAGATGAAAATTTAACGTATGAAAAATACTTTCGATTTTTAATAATCTTGGTGAAGATCATTATAACGTATTAAAAATGTGTTATTTTAAAGTCGACGTTGCCACCGTTTTTAGCGTTTAAGCAAATGAAAGATGAAATATCTCGACGGTTGTCTCGAAACTTTTCGAGAACAAATGATGACAAATTTTACTCCGAGAGAATTTTCCAGGCGTCTTTGAGCTGCATAAAAAAGTAATTGAATGTGTTATTGTCGATGTAGGAGGAAGTATTATTTCCAAATAAAATGCACAGCATCTTATATCAAACAATGATTCATGATTGCAGAAATATCTTTTGAATCGAGTTGAAAATAATGATAATAAAACATACACTATAGAATAACTAGTAATAAATTTTATTGTGTTTCTATGGAATTCAACTGGTATAGATATCTTTTTTGTTTCTTTTTTGTTTTTTTATGAAAGTATCCTGAATTAAATGTCGCATTTTGAAATGTTGGATATTGGAAGTGTGTTGCAGATAATTTTTTATTCGTATATATTTTAGAACAGTTAGTAATGAAAATTAATTGTTTTTGTAGGAATACAATGCAATCCGATTTTTTCTGATTCATTTTTGCACAAAATATGTTAAAGTAAATATTAATTTTTGATGTTGTCATTATTGGAATTAATTTAATAATGATTGTTGGCATCAAAAATAATTCTGTTGCGTTTTGTAGCAACTCGAAGACGCCTTGATAAATTACTTAGTGCGATTTTATGAGAAAGTGAGAGAGAGACATTTTCTCTAAAGCTTCATCAATGTAAATGGAATGTGGCATCCTTAACGAAGTGCAGCATTTTGGAAGAGAAATACTTTCATACTCAGAGCAGAGCACGTCCCCAATTTCACCCTTGATTTCCACCTCTAACTTCACAAAATTTTACCCTTAACATCATTAAAATGACAAATGTTGAGATTCAAATATTTAAAAAATGGAGAGAATAATGAATTCCAGGCCTTTTATTCCAGAATTATATTCTCGATTTTCACTATTAATATCAATAATTCGCATCATTAATTTCACAGAATTTTGTCCATGATTGTATAATATTCTACTCTTTATTTCACAAAGTTGCAAGAATTTCATTGAGACAATAAACAAATTTTTGGAAAATACGCGGGAGGTTTTATCGCGAAATTAGTCTTTTGCATTCGAAGTTTCAAGGGTTTCTTGATTTAAATGTTTAAAAGGATTGTTGAAAATTGATAAGCAAATTTCTGTTTTACCCAGATAGAACTGAAAATTAATAAAAGATTTTTATTCATGTAGATAATTAAAATAATTAATGAAAAGCATGGAATAAATATTCTCATGCGGATAATTAGAAAAGGTCGCTAAGAATGGCTGAATATATTTGTTTTTGTGGTTGGGATAGTTGAATGAAACTGTGAATGAATTTTTAAACCTTTACCTGTAACTCTTTACCAGTAACTTTGATCTTGTCAAATTTTCATTGACTCTCCCACTGCCCGTTTTTACTGTCTAGTAATAAAATGCAAGGAAATCGGTGATATACAGAAATTAAACATTTATGAGACCAATAATAAATCAATGAAAGGATTAGTTTACACGAAAAATTGATAAACTCAAGAAATTTCAGTATACTTTGTTGTCGGTTGTGTTAAAAGAGGAAGGTTTTCAAGGGACAAAACGGGGTACGCTCTCTCTCTCTCTCCCTCTCTCTGTCTCTCTGTCTCCCTCTCCCCCCACTCTCTCCTCCTCTCTCTCCCCCCTCTTTCTCTCTCCTCTCTCTCTCTCTCTCTCTCTCTCTCTCTCTCTCTCTCTCTCTCTTTCTCGGTGGTTGTAAGCCGCCGATAACACACACATACGCACGCACGCACGCACACACATACACCTACAAACACACATACACACATACACAACCAATGGTGTTAGTCCTCGTAGTTGTTTAGCCAAGCTGTTGCACTTTTACTAGCTAGCCATCCGCATTTTGTCATTATTTAGCTCCCCATTGGTTATAAGGCCGGCCCTGGCTACGATTTCCTACTTTGTTACTTCAAAAATCTTAAGCCTTACTCGCCTTGGAAATAACATGCTGCAACTTTTAGATTAAAAATATGGGGTGTACTAGCGAGACTTTTAAAACACTATCCCGTACCAGGTCTCGTTGAATTTGTCTCAAAACCCACTTTTATAAGACATGCCTTCTACTGATGCGGCAACATTGCGAGAGTGTAATCTGTGAGTGGAAATTATGAATGAATGTTATACGAAGGCCCCTTCTATACGTTTAGTTACAATGTTTAGTTACAAAATTATGGACAAACAATGAATGTGTGTAGCACCAGATTCGAAGTTTGATGACACAAAAGTCGGTTAAATTTACTTTGTCTGTAATTATTTACTGTTTTCCAATAAGTTACTTTGGCCACAGTAGTTGCTTTTTAGTTATTGTATATAGTAGTACCGACTTTGCAAAAAGCGGTTGTAAACAAACTTTATATATCATTTTTTTCTCATTTTCACTTATGGATTATGCTTCTACAATTTAGCTGACAAAGTATGTCTTACCCTGTATTACGATAAAAAGTACGAGATCGCATTTGAAGGAAATTACCTTGAAATCTCCTCCGGCATTCCAAATACAAAAATACCATTAAACCTTTACACTTGAGGAACATTTAAACATTTTCTTCTATTCAATTTACTAAATATAAATATAATTTTTTATTGAATTTGATCGAACATCGCTATTACTTGTTAACTACTTTAAAATTAATTACTTAAAAATGACGATTAGTACTCGCTCGATGTATCTCAAACTTGTCATTTACGTTTCGTCAGTTTTAGTAAGATTGTACAAAAACCTTCTTACTTAACTACTTCCTAAATTCCTAGAAAACCTGCTAAAAGGAGTTTTATTCGCTGTAATGTTGCTGCCGCATTTTATAGATATATTACGCTATATCCGCTATGAAATACTATTTTTCGCCTAAATCTTTTCTATGCCAACACAGCTGACATTCCTATGTACCGGAATTAATGTTTCTGCCGGCACAACTGGTATTGCGAGTGCAAAGGCGTAAGCCTCACTCGCCTTAAGAGTAACGAGTCGGAATTTTTAAGTTTGAAATATAAGGTATTCCAACGAGAGGTTTGAAAGTGGCGAATAGGAAGCCATCGAGTTTGTTTTTGTCTCGAAACCCGCATTGTATTATATATATATGTATATATAGTTTCGATTATAAGGAAAAAGTAACTGCAGCTTGAAGTCTTGCCCGACACTTTATCTACAGTAATATCATCGATACCACCTATAGTGTCCTCTTATACCAAACAATTTTCATAGCAACACTTTCTTATAACTTCTATCCTTTGCAAGATATTCCATCATATGCACTTAAGCGGAACACCCTGTATATGGTACGTCTACTGTTCTAAACTGAAAGGAAGGCGCGTGGAAGGAACGTGAATCTCATCTGTCAGTATTTAAGGCAAACATCCTTTTTCGCGTATATTTTTAACTTCGTGTGCTATTTGTGGTAGCGATCGCGAAGACTAATCGGCTGCACGACAAAGAGAACGATTGAGATGTATCGAGAACGAGCAAGATAGAGTTGAACGATACGTCGAACGTTCAACCAACGGCATACTCGCGTAACCCATAGTTAGCTATTAACGTAATTGAAAGATTGTCAGTTACTTCTCGAAAATCTCAGGATAAACTCTGTATTAGAACGTGTTTTACATTAAATATTCTGTGTGTTAAATATACGCGGTAATGTGACCATGTCAATAGTTATGTTCCGATACGGGTTTTATACTGTAAATTCTATCTTCTGTAAATCAAATCCATCCTCTCGCAATTCAAGTCCTTCGATAATACAAATACATCTGATGTGAAGTTACAGATCCGATGATAAAATTTTACTGCATGTATGTAATATTATTAAAACATGGAGCAATAGAAAATAACATAACATGACAAAATACTTATTTATCGTAAAAATATATATAATTATATACACATACTGTATGCACAAATTCATTTATAATAGTTTTCCTGTTGCAGGGGGTTACGGTATATACATATTCATAAAATAATCATTGGAATCTGTAAAAGTTGCAACTTAACGATTAACCACATCAAATAAGTGGTTATTGATTAAAAAAGTATTCAAAACATTCCTCCCACAAAATTTAATTTTTGGGAATACGTCTTGAATAAAAAAAGAAAACAGTTAATTTTTGAAAGTGTGAATTTGAAGTTTAAAAGAGTGAATTTCGAGTGCAAAACCTGTGGAACGTGTCACCTATGATAATTATGATGGATACTTAAATATGAATAGTGAGGATAGGGCGCAGGATATGAGTACAGTAATGTCTCCGTTAGTGTCACACTCCCGATTGCGTAGCTCTGGTCCTACGCCTGTTATCTTCCTCGGACCCAGTCAGCCGTGTGATATGGCACACAATGCGATAGGCAGCGGGGCTCCTTTGAGAACAGTTCATAGCTTGACAGTACTTAACGCAATAAAAAACTTTTTTCATAAAACTTTTTTATCTAAACTGTTTTTTTAACATATTGGTGAAATTTTGCCGATCAAAATAAGACTAAACACGATATAACTTCAACCACATTTGCTTATTCGGAATGTTCCTATTTCCGTATGAAATGAATTACTCAACAGTTATTAAATATATAGATATGGTTATAATTATATCGCTTTCGAGCCCATTTTGATCGCCAAAATCCCAAAAATATGTTAAAAAAATATTTCACAGAAAACAGAATTAAATTAAAAAAGTTTATGACAATGCTTTTTAGGCTGGTTTTTAAATGTCTGGCTTGCCTCGCCTCATGTTTGACCCACCCTTTTTGTTTGCAGCCCTCTTTGTTCTGTAAAAAGGCGTCGCGTCAATTTCTTGTAAATTTGGGATTTTTCTGGGTGGTAATAACGGAGATATTGCTGTATTCTTTGCGCACCTTTCACGTTTCGCGAGCTTTCTTTCCAGCTTCAAACAGTAGATATGAACCGACAATTGGTTGATTTTTCCCTTGTAAGTAATTTAAGATAAATCATGGCCAGGGCACGACTGTATGTTCTAGCTGCGAGAAGGAAAGTCCCTCGGAATATACTGCCAATTTGATTTCATGCGATTGTACCCTCTTCGACCAAACAACCAAAAAAAAGAACAAAACACAGACAAAAAATTGATGGCAATAAAAAGAAATTAAAAATACAGCAGATACCCGTGGAGCTTCGAGGCTGTGGCAAAAACCGGGAAAGACAATGAACGAGAACCGGACTCGTCGAGCTTGGCTTAAGAAAATTGATCGAAATCTCGCGCATTTTGTTTCTCACTAATCTGCCTGTAAAGATAAAGCACCTTCTTGTCCTTCTTTGTCATCCTATTCACCTTTTTTTTTTAATGTAATTTTTTTCTTCTGCTTCTTTTTTTTCTTCATTATAAATTTCTCCATCCTTGTTCTTATTATTCTTCTCTTTTTTCCTCTTCCTCATTTTATACAACATTTCCATCCTTCAACTCTAATTTTAATTGAAATCAAAAAAGTTTTAAGGCTAAAATCTTTGGTTTCTGCGACATTTTACAAGACTTAGAAATAGAATTTGGGTTTCGTAAATGTCTGGGGAGATTTACAAATGTAATTTAGGTTTAGTGAAATATTGAAAAGGTCTTTTGAGAAATAATATTTGGGTTTTAATGACTCGAAAGAACATTGTTTTAATCGGGATTCGTGTTTCCATAGCCTCGAAGACCGAACATTTGGCTCAGAATTTCTTGAGGGAAGAAAAGGTCAGAGAGAGGGAAGGGCGGAGAGAATTACACATATATACGATTTTGTACATCTCATATTGTTTTGTGCGCTTTTATATTACTGTTTGCCAGCTTCGGTCACGACTTCAAGTTCTTTTCAAGCTCAAACCTCCTCTTAATCCCATCCTCCACTTTGTTTTTCAATAAACAAGTCGTTAACAGTCAACTAATGGCAAGAATTGTCCATCATCAACATTGTTAATCAACATTAATAATTGTTTAATAACGAGAGAATACGATCGTTTATCTCGGAAGTATTTGAAATTAATTGTGGATAATTAATAAACTATAATGCACAAATCTGTATTTCTTATAGTTTGGTAAAGACAACATTTAATGCGAGAAAGTAGAAAGTTTAATATTTAACAATTACAAGATCAATTGACTCGGTTTTAAGGATTTTTTTATAGATATCGATAGAGCTCTGTGAAAGATCTTGGAAATGTTTTCATACTATTATTACAAGTTTTAATAGTCTTGAGTATTTTTAGTTTAATAGCAAAGCTCAATGACTGGATCCGGATAACTTTTAGTACAATTACATAAGGCAGTGCTCCGCAACCTTTTATCTTCTAAGGCACAACGTTTTTCCGATAATTCCGCGGCACACCACAAGTAAAAACTTGTAAATACATAAATTACAACATACATATCTTTTTATTGTATAAAAAAGAACTATAAAATAGCTCTATGTATATAGATATTTACCTTTTTTTATATGAAGTATGAATTGTACACCAATATATAGAATACAAGGACAAAAATATATAGTTATCGAATACACGTAAGAAAGTTTTCCCTTTAAATTTAAATATAAAATTTGTTCTTTGGCGTTTATTTACCTCTATTTAATCAAAATTAATTCAAACATAGTAACTAATTTATTAATGAGATATTCGAGCTTGTTTTGATGAACATATACACGTTTCATATTGGACTCTATATTAGAAAGTGCTACCGAAGCTTATGGTTAAGACCCCTTAACCTCTTAGACACGAGGCGTCACTTTAATGGCTTTCGCAGATGTCATCTTCGTTCTCTCTGAAAAAGTACCAAATGGTACAAGAAACTTATTTACCATCTGCTTGACGTGGCAATCTGGAATGTGTGTTGTTTATATAAATTTGGGAAATAAAGCTCGAAAAAAAAGGATTAGAGCATATCATATTTAATTGTATTATTAATTAGTAAAGTAAATTATTAAAATTAAAGTATATCTTTTATACCTTCAAGAAAAATTATAATTTAATCATCAAGAACTTTATTCCAATATACTTGGGTAGAAAATAGCATCGTCCGTCACACATTGCAGGCTGCATTGTTTCCGCGTACTTCGTGTCGTAATCGGCCGTACAGAGAAGCAAACCCACACAAAGTTCAGCCGTGCCTAAGAGGTTAAACACGATCGTTTATCATTTTTAATTAGAACCAGTGAGGAAAAATTTTGTTTATTATGGAGAAAATCATCGCGCCAAGATCACCTCGCGATACATAGTGTACCGAGGCATAGCGGTTGCAGAGCACTGAAATAAGGTATCATCATCAAAAAATTATTTACAGTAAAGATAGTAATGAAAGGCGTAGCAAAAATCAGTATTCTAGCTTACAAACTTTGAAGTACAAAAACGGAAAATTTTCTGTCAAGAAAATGTAATTTTTTCAACTTTATTAGATTTGAGTTTTTAATCTTGCGTGATTTTAATCAAACCAAAAACGAGGGCTTAAAATCTTTTAGCATGATTTAAATTCAACAAAAAGTAATTAATTAAGTGCTTAGTATACATGGCGCTAAATATTTAGCGTAATTAAAAAATATTTATTTTTGATTATTATGTGTGAATTAATTTATATAAAAATAGGAAATGAATTATATTGATAGAATAAAATAATTAGTATATTAATTTAAAACATTAAAAAATTGCTTGACAGATTTTTAAAAATCGTACAAAATCTGCAGCATATCTCTTTAATCACTCTTGATTAATCTCATTATTTGTTTTCACGTTGATTAACTTTGTTCTTCTGACAAATGTGCACACGCTCACACACAACCAATAACGTTCATTCTGAACTGTCTGGCACCTCACCGTTAATTAATTGGGCAATTACCATCTTCACACTTGGTACAAAACTTAATTTTTTACGTCATTATTACTCTTAGAATGCCCGTATATATTTTTTCACGGGGTCTTTGAAAAAACGTAAATGATCTAACTGTTGTTAAATAATAAATGATACTTTTCCTAAGTTAAAAAGATTTATACTATTTTACTAATTTACTTTACTGTAAATTACTGAAAGAAGGCAATTCGAATCCTTAAAAGAATTTGTGCTATTAAAACTTTTCGACGGAACGATATATAATAGAAAATTTACTCTATCGATATTGACTGTATTAGACTTTATAGATTTTATCTACTTTGCGTTTCGAGGAATTAATCAGTTTGCCAAAAGAGTTTTTGTCCGAATTTTGAATTTTTATATTAAACAGCCATTGTACATCTTTTGAACGCTTTTTGTGATCATCCAATCAGACTTTTATTCACACATTCGATATGCATAATTTGACTGTACAATGAGTATCACAAATAAACCAACTCGTTGAAATTTGAATGTCTATTACACCATGTTAAACACATAAAAAAAAATGTTGAAAACAGTACCGTTAAGTTGTAATCAAACATTGAAAGGATGAAGGTGTAGTGTACTCTATGTTTTATAAATATGACAATCATTAACAAAAATTATTTTATTTTTATGATGATATACATAATCTGAGATTTTAATAATCCATTACATATCTGCTATCGCAAATTATATAGAAAGTACGATTTTCTACATGTAACGAAATTGAAAGGATCGAATTTGAATATTTTTTATTTTTACGTAACCAATTTTATTGATAATGTCTAAAGTAATACCTGTTCACTTGAAGTTTGCTTATAAAGCGTGAATCAAACTGAGAGTTTGATTTAAAGTTTGCGATGTTTCTTTTCTGTTTTAAGATAGATACCCCCGATACTTTATTGATATAATGTATGTTTTTTCGATTAGAAACATAGAGTGATATACGAAGGAATAATAGTCAAATCAATCAGAGAATAAAAATTGTTTTATTTAAAAATTAAATTCGGCGCCCCACTTGGATTCTTTTTATACTTAATGCTATAAAGTATTTCAACGCCTCTTTTTATTAAGTGACCCAAATGTTGAAATGTTAATGAGTTGGTATATTTATGACATGCATTGTACATATTAGTAACATATTGGATTACTATTCGAAACTGAAACTCTCAATTTTCAGACTTGCTTTTTATCATTGTTGGACTGTTTCCAATTTTTTTTTAAACTCGTCTCTTGATGCAGATTTTGTCAGATTTTTTATGTTTAAGTTAGATATGTTTTTGATTTAACATATATCGATCTTTTATAATTATCTAACGTTTTTTTAAACTTTTGGATGATTATTTTCTTCCAGATTTTCTTAAATTCACTCAAATTTCATAAGTCAAACACTCGCATTTTTAGTAAAGATTCAAATTCTGGAATTTTAAAACTGCCCTTTATGACTTCAATATGTTGCAGATGCGTAAAGCATCTTACTCTCCCTGATTCCCTCAATCTCTCTCAGACTCTCTCAGTAGAAATGAGAGACAAATTGATTCGGCATTTCGTGAATGTGTGAGCGTGTAAATTCGTTCAAACTTCGACCTCCAAACCTTTGATTCCCACCGCCCCTCTTACCCCTCACCCCATCCTATCCGCACGTATGGAGTATACGCACAGCACACGCATTTTCATCATCCTCGAAAACTGCCCCTATTATTTTCCATTGATTTAATCCATCATTTGTTTTCATCATTTTTTTGAGATTTTTTTTTATGCTTTCTCTCTTTAAAGTATTTTATTTTATGGATTCTTTATAATTTTGTACATAGTTTCTTTTTCATGAACTTTTTTTTTTAAATTTCGATTCCTGGGTTTTCCTTCATATATCTTTTATAATTTTCCTATTGTCATCTTTCCAAGTTACTTTTTTTTTTCATCGTACCCGCATTTCACGGCAAAACGCGAAAGAGGCAACGGCATAACGACGACATAATAAGATATATTTCATCATTTTCCTATTTGCAATTTCTTTCATACATTTTTTTTTACTTGTTTGCATAGTCTTTTTAAGTCACCATTATTTTTTCTTCACATTTGTCATTTCTTTCATAATTTCTTTTCCATGCATTTTTTTTCATCATTGTTTATTTATCATCTTTCCACGCCACCTTTCTTCTTTCTCGTACACGCACCTCTCGGTAAAACGCAGGAGTCTCTAACGGTATGATAATGACATGACACGATATGATATGATACATGATAATGAGATGATTAATGTGACCATGATTTCTTACCATGATTTTTACATTTACTTATTTGTTGCACGTTGTTTGGTGCGTCTCCGTAAGCAGTATGGCACTATCCCCCCGCCGGCTCGCCGTCTTGTCAATCACAGATCCCTGGAATACTATCCATGGATCTTGTTTATTGTTTTATATAGCCATGTAAAATATTCTACAGATTTTTTTTTCAATTTTTTTTATTACTACCGTCTTTTATTATAAGATTAGAAAGAAGGAGGAGTTAATTTGCAGAGCGAGGATCTGTTCTTCTTTATATAGATTTGAGAACAATTCTAGATTTTGTGTTTGGGTGAAAATCACGGATAAAAGGGATTCCAGGGATCTCTTCCAGGATTTTCAGATTATTTTAGTTATCCAATTGTATATTATGGCGATTCCTGAGATATGCTATTCAAATAGAAGGCTTACCATGTTTTTTATTAAGTCACGAATAAAAGCCTTTCTGTGTCAACTCGAAATGATTTTGTAAAAGATTCCTGAGTTTTTTTTTCTGTTATTTCCAAGAAATTAAATCCATTATATCTTGTCACTAATCGATTATCCGAATTTTTATCGAGAAGGCAAACGAAATTCTCGAAAAAATGTTCATATTCGAGCGGAATGGCTCTCATCTTCTTTTCGAAAATCATGAACGAAAACCTTTTCCCGCCGACTTGAAATCATATTTACGTGATCCCAGAAAGCTCCCCTGGAATTTCCAGGGGTAGCATCCCTGTCCGTCCAGGGCGAGGGGCGAGCTATCTTGGTATGCGGGGGATGGCCGCTGACAATCTGTAAGTTGAGTTTAATGCATGTTGTTTTGTCTGTCCTTGCATGCAGGGATTCGGTTTTGTAACATTCGCAAATAGTGCTGACGCGGACCGGGCACGTGAGAGGCTACACGGCACCGTGGTTGAGGGCAGAAAGATTGAGGTGTGCATGAAACTTTCTTATACTTATCTGCAGCCACGCCCAAGTGTTCCGTGGCCAGAATTCTCCACGATTATACACAAAAAATGAAACGTATAGCAGAACTCCGTGGATATAATGTGCAGTCCGCAATGAAAATCTGTGGAACAGAAACTGCAGGAACGAAACTGCAAAGGGAAGCTTATACAAACTGACTGCAGGAAAATTGTATGAGTGTTTATAAAAGACTTAAAAGGAGAGTTCAAAAAGAATTTGGAAAAAGAATTAAATCGAAAGAATGCGAACGTACCTTCTGATGTTTGAAAGTGATTTTAAATTTACTCCAAAATGTAAATGTATCTGTAAGGCAATTTTCGGAATAATACATAAATAGATTTTAAATTTTCTTTAACCATTAGAAATTAATGAGGAATTGCTTAACAGGTTATGAAAAATTATATTTCGAAATTGCCGTTTAATTTCATTATTTGATTCAATATTGCAGATGATTTCCATTCTAATTGTCGTGAAAATACTTATAGAGAAAGTTTTTTTTACATACTTGCATGAAAGTTTGAAGGGTTTCCTTAAAAGAAGAAAAGATAAGCAAAGAAATGAAAGTGGATTGCTGGTCGCGGATATCTTAGACGCACTGCACGTAAATATATACATGTGTGTGTGCGCGTGTGTATATACATATACACACACACACATACACACACACATATCAGATTAACAAGCTTTAATTTCAGGACTGAAACCAAAAAGAGAAATTTTCCTCCAGCGTTTCGAAATTCGTGCAAAAACCTAGAGAAAGAGCAAAATTTTTCTACGAAAATGGAGGAAATTTCTTTTTTACTCCAAATATTTTGAAAAAAGCTCGTGGCAATTGCTCGGCGACTTTCGATGCACGTGGAGAAAATAATCGTGATATTTTGTTTATTTATCGTTTACAGGTTATTTATTCTCATTTATTATTAAGTGATTTTTTGCGTACATTAGTGATTAAGGGACGAAGCGGCCGGAATAGAAAATTCCGGGCGATTCGTCGAAGCAATTACGAAATTCGGCCATTTTCGAATCTGCGATTTGATTTAGAATACTAACGAGACCTCGATGGAGCTTTTATGATGATAATTATGAATATTTCCATCGTTTTTATAACAAAGATGAGATAATGAAAATATACATTTTTCGAGTAAGAAAACGAATCGTCAAGAGTGAAACTACAATCTCGAAACTAAAGGAAGTTAAAAATGAAAGAATTCTTAGATTCCTAAGCGAAAATCTTATGTTTTTAAAATTTATTTATGATTTTCTATATGTCGCCATCATTTAAAAATGATGTTTTGTTACTTTTCTTAATCCTTTTGAAACAAGATCCCGACTGTGAATCATTTTATTAATTTGATACGTTATCAATTGATATGTCGAATTATTATTGTATTGACTCAGAAATCTTTATATTTGATTTTATACACTGAACAAATTTTGTAAACTGTCTTTGATACTGAAAAGTTTTTCAAATATACTTCCTTCATGCGTAAAATGAAGTTTGATGAATTCTAAATATACTAATACTACATGTACTCATTCTAGATGATTGTAAATTAACTTCATATCATTCCTTGCCCTCGATCGTTTTCATTCTTCTGTTAAAGAGCGTCGTGTCTTTCTCATATTTTATGAAAAGTGCTCCGTCGAGGTTGCAGCAAATATGCCAGACGACGAATCAGGCGTTAGGCCCGTCGAAGTTCAATTATTTAAACACTTTCGCCAGTGCAGAAAGCCCTAAAGAATTTTTTTTCAAAGAAAACTTTTTAAACAATCACAATATTCAATACAGGTTCAGAAAACACTTTCTTCATTCTCGTTATCTTTTTTTTGAATTGTTATTCGACTCGTTAATACGTGGAAGAAAATTATTTTGAAGTAGTTTATTCACATGGTATGTTTTTTGTTTCTAATTTTATATTAGAATTAAAATGAAGAAGAAATCATTATAACATATTAAGTATGCGTTATAATACAGTACGCGTCATAAATATAGCAATCCCTTAAAATTTGAGTAATCTGGCCATTAGGAAATAAATCACGGAATAATATTACTTCTTATGGCTAGATAATGCTGTGAAAATGGATAGTAAAACAGTACTGTCAGTTCATCATATGGATAAAAGCGCTGTTTAATTCGTTTCATAAATACATAAACGGCAATCAAAAATCTGTTTATTTTAATCGTGATATATAGAAACAAAGATTTTAGTAATTTCTTACATCCACACCACTGCAAATTACAATAAAAATGGAATTTTGTATATTTTATTTTACTTCTATTTTACCAATTGTATTTTTATTCTTTAAGTAATATTTACCTATTCAAATTTCTACTATGAAAGTGTATCAAATGTTCGCGCGCAATTATTTTCCAATATACAGTTTGTTTGAAGGAATGCTTCAAATGAAACTTATTCTGATTCAGCAGGAATATCTGTAGATGTTATAATTTCTCTCCAGATAACAGGGCTTCAGAAATTTTAACGTGAGCATTCCGCCTTGTTATGGATTACATTTCTACCTAAATACAAATATGGAATTTCTTATAAAAAAAAAACAAAGTCTACCTTGAAATCTAAAAAGCATATTCACCTTGATAAGGTGTTTAGATAAGACAATCAGTTTAAATTGAAAAAAAGTTTATTAGCAAATAATAAAAGAAATATCAAGTAATGATCTAATCACTGTACACTGGTCCGCGAAGAAGAAATACAACGCCATGTACAATGATGCGCCCTCAAGCGGCATGAAATAATCCATGCGCAAATTGTAAAATATACCTCGACACGCCTAAAAAAAAGTAGTTTGAGAAAGAGTAAGTTTTAATTGTAACATTTTGTAGAACCTGCTGCTGGTTGGGAAATAATTGTGTAAAAAACTTGGAAAAGGACACCTTGTGAAGTCTAAAGTAATTCTGCGGCATAATAATTTCTTGAGTTACTGTAGTATAGAAATGTTTGTGGATTTGTATATTTATGATACATGCTATATTTAGAAACTTTGGATTACGAGTTAATAATTTCTCTGCTTGTTCTAGTATATAAATCGATATTACTATCAAAGATAAATCGAATTTCTTTGGAATAAAATACAGTTGGCTCTTTGCACTCGAGGTTTTCAAAACATTTTCAAGCTTTAAGAGAAAAATTCCAAAGCACAATGAAGATAGTGACGGGCCAGGTTCGATTCCTCGTCGAAAAAAGTTGAATGGCGCATCACCGAGTGCCTTTTTTGGCTTGAAAATCGATCGAAGGCCGAATTAAAGGACTGAACGGTGGCTCGTTTTATTCGAAAATCGAGGAGGTTGAAGGGGTGGACGCGCTAGGATTGTGACATTCCGTGAAAATCCAAGAGAGGACCTCGAAAAACCCTGAAAATTCGAGAGCCAACCTCTTAAAATCGTTCTTTCGCCTGGAAATTTGTGAACCAGCCTCTTCAAATCACTTTTCCGCCTAAAAACTCGTGAATTTATTACGGAAATTTATGTTTCCATTTCATGATTCATAAACCAATCTCTGAAACTCGCCCTTCATAAGAAACTTTTAATATCAGCTGCTTAAATGGACTTTTATATCAACTTTTTGTAATCACCTTCCTAGTCGAAAGTTTGTAAATGAGCTCCTCAAAATGACGTTTCAATCTTCTAAACTGGATGTTCCAGCTGACAATTCGCGAAACAGTCTCTTAAAAATCACGCTTATCCTCAAAAATTTGTTTGGCACTTTATTAAAAATTGCTCCTCTACTAAAAAATGTATACACCAGATTCAAAGAATTACTTTTCTTTTGTACCAAAAACAACTCATAAATTAGATTCTCAAGACTTCTCAATCAATTCTCTTGACAATGAAATGATCGAGTCTCCAGACAAATTAGATAGAAATTAAAAGCGAGAAAGGTAGACTCTGATGCTGAAGAGAATTTGCACAAACTGATTAAATAAAGAGTGAGGAAGGAAATAAAGGAGGGAAGAAACTTGCCACCCAAAAAATCCTTCATCGATTTCCTGTAAAATAAAGCTTCCACGATCCAAGAGAATTCGTCAAATTAAATGCAAGAAAGTGAAGGGCGAGGAAGAGGAGTTGGCGGAGAGCAAGCGAATTTGACGAAATTAACGGTGGAGGAAAGTGATGAAGAGGGGCTGGCGAAAAAGTAAGAGGGGCTGCTCGAGTAGGAGGGATCGGGGATAGAGGGAGGAAATAAAGAAAGACGGTGTCTCTTTGTGTTCTCACCTCAGGAAAGATAGTCGGGGATCGAAGGGGGTCCGAGAGAGCGAGGGTGTGCGCGTTCGAGGTAACCAAAGGTAAGGAAAAACAGAAAAAAGAAGGGGGATAAAAAAAACAGTGCGGGGAGTAATAGGCGATAAAAGGAGGGAAAAGGAAGAAATGGGTGAAAAATTAGGTTGAGGAACGTGGACAAGTATGAAGAAAATAAATTTGGGAAGAAACGAGGAAAAACAGTAGGAAAAATGAAGGAAAGAAAGAGAATTAAGGTAGAAAGAAGAAGAAAAATAAGGAAGAAAATCGGGGGAGGATCGAGGAACACTAGGAAAAAAAAAGAAAAAGTCGGGAGAAACGATGAAAAGGAGAAAATAAAAAAGGAAGGAAAACATTGGGGGAGATAGAAAGATAAAATCGGAGGAAGAACGAGGACAGGGAGAAGGACAAACTAAGTGAAAAGGATTGGGGTAGGAATTCTTGCACTGCCCGCTCTCTCACACGACGCTCGGTCCTTTCCTCTTTTCGATTTTCCATTTCCTATTTTCTCCCATTTTCCCACATTTCATATCTCCTCTTTTTGGTCCAGAAGTTCCTCTAGATCGTAAAAGAAGCTGATCTCTCGATTTATCAGAGGATTTGTAACAGTTGTGTTATTTGACATTTTTGCAAATATACTGCTCACAAAAATTATGGGGTATTTTTGGAAGAAGAGTGGCAGAAGATTCCTTAACACTAGAACTACCAAACGAGTCAAAATGACTGGTCAGTCGTTGCTTTAAAAAATCGTAGTGCTTTATAAGGATGTATTGTTCGAGATTTTCTATGATCCTCATACAGTATTTAGATCATCATTTTGATTTACGGAGATTTCTATTTACTCTCCTCTTTTTTTTTAATGATATCCATGGTGTTTTAAATATGCCGATAAAGTGGCTGGTAGTTCTAGTGTTAAGAAGTGTTGTGCAATCCGATTCTGTCCACGCCTTATCGTTGTCAGTGTGTTTTGACTGTCTTGGGTAACCATTCAGTCTACTGCCCAGTCAATCTGTGACACTCGTCTAGTTTGAGATGCTTCTGTTCACCCCCACGAATACGTCACTTGCTACTCAATAACGATAATTGAGATTGCATCTCATTTGCATAATCGAACAACTTCCTTTGACTTACTGTTTGCTGTTCTGATATTCTCGTTTTAAAAAAAAATCGAATGTATCTCTTTTTTTTTACTTCGTATTCACTTTAAATATCCCATAATTTTGATGAGCAGTTTATGTATGTGCATTGCACATATTAAAAAAAAGGGTGGGGGGAGGAACAAAGGAGAAATTTGAATAAATGAATATTGTGTAATCATGTGCGTGCGGCAAAAAGAATGATCGAGAATTATAGAATGTCATTTCCACTGATTGGGTAATTCTGGTGTTAAAGAAGTTCGGCATTCATCGATGAGAAAACAAAAACAAACTAGCTTTCTTTTGACTAAATTTTTGAAGACATCTACGATCTATAAGTTTAGTTTTTGAAATTCAACTTTTTGCAAATTCATTCTTTTCCAAATCGAATTTTCTATTCATCCAATCAAATTCCGGATTCTGACAATCAAATGTTTCTGTCAGATTGTTTTCTTAAGTTTCTTGTAATAAAAATAAGATCAAATACAAATTTTCTTTCAAGATATTTAAAAATATTTCATTATTATATGCGAGTGTATTTAATAAATTGTTAATTATTACCGAATAAGTATCTTCCATACGTCTTCATATTACATACAATACTATTTTACACTTCCAAACGGTATATTTACAATTTACTTTAATTATATAATTATATAATATGCCTTAAGAAAACAATATTATGATAAAATTGGATTTTCAGAACGCTGAATTTGAATTGAATGTAGGTGAATGTGATGTACAGTTTTAAATCCGAAATGCAAAACCAATACGAGGCATTCTCAGATCATTCTTCCATTATCTTTCATTATGACTGATCTTTATTTAGAAAGAAATTTATATGATGAGAGTGCAAAACAAATAAATTCAAGAACACAATATAACTGCTGTTGGGTAATCGAAGATTCTTTTACGATCGAGGGGGTCTACAGGTTTTCCACTCCCTTACAATTATCATTTCTCCTTTTTTTTTGCAAATTAAATCTTTTTCCAAATTTGCTTTTCTTACATTTTTGTAATCAACTAAATGTATTTGTGTAATCACTAAAATGGAATGTAAATTTATCGGTAAGAAATAAAAAATTTGATTGTATATAATAGAAAGACTTTGATAAAGTACTTATTAATTGATAATTAGTAATGGATTACATATACAATATATAATTATACAGGGTGTCCTACGCAACTGGAACAGGTAATGTCTCCCAAACGGTTGGGAACAGAGGAAAGATGTGAGTCAAAATTAAATGGGAGCAGACTGCGTAGAATATGCAACTAATTTTACGCACTTTTGTGCGTTGGTGCATTAGAAAAATGAAAGTGCACTTTTTTAAAATAGGAAACTATTTTTTTGACTGCACCAATCGATACAGTTTCTTGTGCCTCACATAAAAGTACTTATTCGTATGTAAAAGTAAGTCTCTCGTCGAGTGTTCCGGAGTACTCAGATACGTTACGTTCCATTAGAATGTTTGTAAACATAAAGCGACTGCTACTACTAGTCGATGTAAGATTAAGATTTCCATCGGTAACTATTCAATAGTTGTGTGTGAATGTTTGCCGACCCAGTGTTCCGAAATCATGGCATTTACGAATAGTGAAGCAGTTGATATGCTCAGTTTGTTCAGCATATGCAATCAAAACGGTTGTGCAACTGCAAGACTGCATTGAGAGACATATCCCCATCGACAACAGTCCTTGCATTCGTACTTTTATAAACTGGAGTCCAATTTACGCCAATATGGCACTTTTCACAAATCAAAACGGGACGTGCCAAAACCAATGATTAAATATGAAGGTAGTGCAATAGCAGTGCTAGCAAACGTCGAATGAAATCCACATGCGTCCGTGATAGATCCTAATTCTCGGTTCAACGCATTCTGAGAACGTAGAACTTCTATCCCTATCGATTTTTCATTCGACGAACACAGTGGCCTGAGGGTGAAGTCAGAAGAACGAATTGTTGCCAATATTTTTTACGGCGTATAAAAAAAATGAACATTTTGTAATTCAAATTCTCTGGAGAGACGAGGCGACGTTCACAAAGAATGTGATGTTCAACCGACATAATAAACGTGCAAGGACCGCTGAACATTTTTGCTTCAAAGGAACACTAACAATCAAACACGGTACAGCGTACATTTTTGGTGTGGAATTTTTCACAAATGGATTATCGGCCCACATTTTTTTTATGGATTTTTATGGATCGTTGGCCAGTCAAAGGTACTTAAACTTTCTGGAATCCGACCTAACAGTTCTCTTAGACGATACAGAGATTCCTTTACGTAAACGGCAAAACATGAGCTACTTTCAACAAAATGGTGCAGCACACGATTCACATACAGTTGCCAAACATTTAAGTGAAACATATGGAGCGAAATGGATTGGTTGATGTGGGTATACATCTTATGACCACTGCGATCACCGAACCTCACATCCCTTGACTTTTTTTTATGGGGATCTTTAAAGGATAGAGTGTGTTTGCACACCATTTCCAATCTTGAGGAACACGAACAAGGCATTCAGCAAGAAATATCCAAAATCATGGAAAGGAACATCAGGAACGTCAGGAACGTCAAGAATCGGATGAAAATGTGCTTTGGCTGCAATAAAGCATCCTTTGAACTCTTATCGTAACGTAGGTAATCCAGAACACTTGTTAAGAGACCGAAATAATTCAAAGAAATTTTAGCTTCCATAACTTTCTCACGAATAAGTTAAGAGCATAAGTATGTTAGTACTTTTGTGTAAGGTAAGAAACTGCATCGACTGCTGCAGTCAAGAACATAGATTTCTAAAAAAAAAAATGCAGTTGCCAGTTTTGATGCACAAATGCGTAAAAGTACATGAAATTAATTGCGTGTCATGCATCGTCTAATACCATTTCTCTTTTCCTTATAACGTCTTCTATTTCTAACCGCTTAGAAGCAACAGCCTCTTCCAGTTGCGTGGAGCACCCAGTATACAAAAAGAATATGAAAATTGTACATAGAAGCATAGTAATATATATATAACAGAACCCAGGTTAAGTGCTTCATACTTTATTCATGTATAGTTATGAATTCCATATGTGATTAATTGATAATTACTACTAAATTAATATGATATTTACATATCACTGTTACACGCAATACAATTCTGAATTTCTTAACGAAAAATTTAATTTTGTCCTTATTGCAGAACCTTACGAAAACAATTTTGTAGGAAAATTTAATATACAAAAAGGTGAATTTGGAGTATAAAACCTCTTGTTCTACCCCCATCCCCATCCCACACTCGGTAACTCTCGAAAAATTTGGATCGTGGAGGTAAAGGGAGGAAGTGTGCTTAGCAAGTAAGTTAGGCGATACAAGGACGAATCCCACGAGTACTTTTGCTGAAGGTGAATTTCATCGATCACTCGATGTTTGTTTCTATCTTTCAAAAATGATTACATGTAATTTAAATAATCTGGAATCATTTTAAATTTTGTTTTAATAGTTTAAAACACCAAGTTGGCACTTTCTGTAGTTTAGAAGAAGACAAAGTAGTTGTAGAAAAATATAGAATGAATATAAGGTTTGTCCGTGCAATTAAATCGTTATGAAAAACATTTCCAAATTTTTGTCGATAAATTATGCCGTTTGGAATGACACAATAAAGGTGTAGAAGGTTTCCTGCAATATTGTAAAAATTACAAGAATTAGTTATAACGATTTTTAGATCATTTATATCAATTTCTTTTATTGTCAAAATTACCTGAACAAATTACAGCACTTAGAATAGTGTAATGTAGCGTATCACGTTTCTCGCAAAGGTGACATTTTTGTTCAACAACTTCAAATTTTTCGAAATAATAGCATTTGATTTAAAAATTCTAAGATGAGTTTTATGTATGTTTTATGGTATTTAAACAATCTGGAATAATTTTAACATTTCTTTTCAGCGAATTGCCTCATTTGAAACAGTAGTCGCATAAAAGTGCAGGGTGAATTTAAAGTTGATGTCATAATGGCAAAATTTGCTAATAAAACAAAGTTAAGAAGAGAGAAACGTTAAATTGATGATTACTCCAAAGTAGAACGCTACGTCTTTGAATGTTTCCTAATTTGATTAAAAAATAACAGTGAAAATAGTTGGAAAGAAAGTGCAGGTGTAGGTTTGTAGAAGTGATTTTGCCAATAATAGGTTCGAAGCGGAAGATTCTCACGATTTATAACAAGCAGGGACAGGAAGGTACGGAAGCGGAGACCTTCTACTAGCCAAGCACTTCCGGCATTTTCGGTTTTAGCAAGTCAAATTTATGTATAGAGGACGTGCAAGGCCGCAAGAAATTTCTAAACCAGCCTAACTCATAGATCAAACCGTGATGTAGGAGATTTCAACTCTATGGACGTACAAGCGACGATTAGAAATGGCATTTTCCAAGGATTAATCGAGTTTGTCGTAAAATCTGTCGAGAGATCATTTATGACCTTCAACAAAGAATATTTTAACGTTTTATCGTACGTGATTTTATTGAATCAATTAAAAATAATAAAAAATTGCAAAATTTTTACTGTTCGTCAAGACCACGGCATTTACTTTTATTCAATTTATCGTGCAAGAAGACTAGGAGTATCGTGTCTAAAAATGAAAAATAATTAATTTTTTACCGCGAGTAGGATACCCTTTTTCTCCAGTATTTTTTTTTTAATGTACGTAAAATGAGTTCTGCGATTTTATAAGGATTAACTAAATGGCATTTATTTATTAAATTTATAAAGTTCACATATGTACAGAACTTAGGGGATAGGCGATTTAAGAATTTTACCGTTGTTTATTGAAAATCGTTTAATCAAAAAATCGGTCTAGATTGATCGAAAAAGGATCCAGATTTATAGAGCAAGTATCGAGTAACGACGTATTTGCGAAGAAGAATTAGCCAGAAGCAAAAGTACTTGCGCGGAAGGAGGACATTTGTTTCTTTCGAGAGAAACACACTTTCGAGCTCGATGGAAGGAACCGACATTTCTTGTAACGTATTTAACATATTTTATTGAATCACAACCGCTTCTCGAAATTGTCTTGGCTCTCAAGGAAAATCGAAATGGGTAAAAAACTAGCGCTTTTCGACAATGACTACAAAATTGGGACATTAACACGTTAAACGCCACCGCCAGTCTCTAGGGACCGGAGCTAGACTTTCCGTTTACATTATTCCTGCGCGCGTGTAAGTCATCGCGTACTTGTGAGACTGAACATTTAATTAACGCGACATTGGTTTTTGTTTGGTCAATGCTATAAAGGAAAGAGCATAATACTTAGAAACGTTAATGTAATTTATTAAAACAATGTTAATTTAGGTGAGGTTTGTTTGTACATTGATCACAGAAAGTTGTGATTTTTCACGTTAAAGTTTTGTGAGAAGAAGCCATAAGCAAGCTCAGGATACGATTCCAAAACAATATTTATTGTAATTAAAAAAGTCATCTCAGTTATCTGTTTATACTCAGGCTGGTCTGTGGCGTGAACTGCCTGGCTAACCGTGGGGTGAACGGAACAGCACGTAAAATCGGCGTGGCGTTTAACACATTAATCTATGCTAATTTATAAGAAAAATATGAGTTTTTTTATTTGTTAAAAAAATTGCGATATTATGGTGATCACTTATAAGAGAACTGTTTTTTTTTTATAACGGGCTTACCGATTAATAGTTTTAGTAAAAAAAATTATTCTTAAACCTTTTGTGATTAAAATGTCTCATTATTGCCAATGATCCTCTATATTAGAAAAAAAAATCCAAAAAGAAAAGCGAATATAATTCACATAATTATATATGTATGTTTAAATAACTTTAAGTAAATTCCAAAGAGAATTACTTATTTAACGAATATCTTTAATGCAAGTTTATTTTGGCAATTGTCTTTAATCACAGAGGATTAAAGAAAATTAAGATCTTATTTAAAAATAAAAAAAGAAGTGGAATTTTCAGCCATCGAGATCGAAATCATTATAATTTTTAGATTTGAAACTTCTGCTTTGAATTTCACGGAATTTATGCGAACGTAAAGGTGTTTCAGGGCTGCCCCCGATTTCTCCTGAAAAAGTTTTCGAACCAAAAGAAGGAAGAAACATACAATCGTAGCCGAAACCGAGAAAGTAACCCTCTATAAACTAGATTCTTGTTTAGATTTTTTTTTCTTCATTTTCTTTTATTGTATTATTACGACCCGGCTTTATATAACATCACACTATAAAGTAAAAATAAAGAAGGAAATTAAACTTCATTATCGTATACGACGTATTAAATATTAGTCACAGATTAAAAAATTGTATTTTTCTGACCATTACATTTTTTCATCTTTTTCTTATTGCTTTTATTTCATTCTTATTATTACCAATACAAAAGTTACGCATACATGGATTGTAGAAATGAAAAACCGTTGAATAGTCTCAATTTGATTTTTTTATTCACAGATGTTGATTTATTTATTTACCGGAGTTGAATTTGTAGGGTGATGAAAAGTTAGGATTTATAATTCATACGATGAATAGATTTTGATAAATCGATAGAAAAAAATCGTCCTAATACATCGAGGTAAATAATGTATATTCTTTTCTTTTTTATTCCTATGGTCATTTCATCTAAGACCGATTGCTTTTAAAGCAAATTCAGAATCACCTCTACTACCACTAGGTTCATATCGCGTAGAAGATTAATATTTTCAAAATGACAAACAAGACTAATCAATATTATGTATTTTATTACGTACTAACGTTCAATTTCTCAAGGAAACATTCTCATTTGATTTCATTTTCATTGCACAAGTTTAAAAGAACAATTTTGTAGAAAGTATTCATTTTTAAACATGTAAATATGATTTGTGAATCCTGTAAAATTTTAATTTCTAAATTGATTTTGTGAACACCAAGTTCAAAATCTCTTAATTAATGTAGAAAGTTTTCATTTGAAAACACAACTTTAATTAAAATAATAAATATCAATATCTTTGAAAGTATTACTTCTTGGCCGATATTTATTAGGACATTCCTACTATCATTTGACGATCATTATCTGCCCCAGTTGTAAATTCTTTTTTTTCTTCGCCCTACATAGTAAAGATAACAATTTATCTTAGAAATACCATGGTTTATAGAGGATTAAAAACTCTCGGAAAATAAAACTCATTTAAGCGTTTTCTTTATGAAGGAATCGGCAGGGGAATATTTTTTTTTATTTTCATATCCACAGCGACTGAACGTCGAAAATCGCCTTTTTGCGAATCTCTTTTAGATTTATTTTTATTTTGTCGCAGAAAATTTTTCTATCGATTTGAAAATTGAATTTTCAAATCTATACAATTGATTTCTAATCTCCTCGAAGGCAAGCCGTAAGTAATAACGCAGATCTATAAACAATAAAGCGATTTAAGAATATCTTAATTATGAAAAGAAACATAACGATATAAGGAATATTTATTTGTTATATAGAATGTCCAGTTATTAAATGGTCGAACCTTGCCAGTGTATTTTACGAGTAGAAACAAAACTAAAATACCCTGTATTTAGGAGTCCATAAATGCTTTATTAAAGAATTATAACCAAAATATGAAATATGACAAACATGTACGTCAATATCTTCTTTCTTAATTTATTACAAAATAAGACAAGGTATATGAAGACTCTGTAACGTATTGATATGCGGTACATTGCGCGTTTACACTTTTACAAGTTTGAAATGAAGAAATATCTACAGAAAATTATTAGAAGAATCAAAATCGTATATAAGAAAACGAGATAAGCTATCAAGAAATTTGGTGTATCATAAATTCGACAACACACCAATATAAATTTTGTATTGGTCGCAGAGACGACATTTCGAAATATCTACATAAATGTGTCGATATAACATTATATTTCTCATTTTTATTATAAGTTTTGAATGAAGCGTTTATGAACTGTTTATCACATGGCATTTTAGTCTTAGTTATAACTATAGAGCACAGTCGTAAAGTGTAAATACTAAATCTCTTGACACTCTGCGTATTATGTTCAGTATATATCAAATTGATCGCAAGAATTACGCACCGCAATTGTCGAAAATTTTGTCTTTCTTATTGTCAACAAGTGGTCGTAAAACTTTAGGGAAATGTTGAACTGTGAAAAAAAATCACAAAATTGTACGATTTAAGTTAGTTTTCCAGGATAGACGTTCAGTCGCTCGTACTTTAGAATTCCTTGAAGTATTATGTCAAACCACTCTCGCTTGGCCACGCAAAAATTTTCTTAAGATGACAAAAAAAAATATTCTCATCCAGAAAATTTGATCGTGCTCCACGAGGATGCTTTCTAAATCAAAATTCGATACTTTGAAATCTCCCTTGCTGTGGTAACTAAATTTTCGAGGAGAAAACCTTTTGAGCACAGGAAAAAAGTTATTGGCAGAAAAAAAAATTGTAAATTAATTTAGAACGTGTGTTTCCGACATTTTCTGAAAATTATGGATGCAAAATCGAATTTTGCTGTATTTGCTTCAATTTTTGGAAAGACAAAGAGAATTTTGCACGACCATGCGAGATGAAAATCTAAATTTTGAAGGATTTTCGAATAGTTTATCTCACCTGAAATTTGTTAATTTGACAGGTGAACAACGCAACGGCCAGGGTCCAGACGAAAAAACCACCGACGGTGCCCAACGGTAGGTTTTCAACACTTCATTTCTTTTTTTCCTAATTGTTCATAACTATATTGATTGGCATAGTCAATGGTGACTTCTATCGTCATTAGGCTTCTTCATTCATTTTTATACAACATGTTATTATTACTATGCAAAGTATTAATTGACATTTTATCTATCATGTAAAAACCCTCTCAACACAAGTTGCGGATTTAACATTGTAGTAAAGCACATCGTTTGTGACAAATGTGGTGATATTTTGATGTCAATATAAAATAGATACAGAACCAATTAAAAATGAGACAACGTATTGGACAAGTTTTATTGTCTCAATTGGATGGTATAGATCTGGAAAACGTGGTCCTAACAGGACGGCGGAACCTGTCACATCGCAAGCAGAACAATAATGCTGTTGCAAGATGAATTATTTGATTGTGTCATCTCACGCAATCGTGACCGGAATTGGCCATCGTCATCGTGCCATTTAACACCGTACTTAACTTATTTTTCTAGGGAATTTGTAAAATCTGGTGTGTATACCAACAATGCTGAAATAACTCTTGACCTTAAGATGGAGATTTGATAGGTTATTGAAGAAATTGAATTTCAACTACGTAGAGATGTAATCTAAAATTTCATCAGAAGGAGAAGAGAATGCGCCCGCAGAGAAGTCGTGGAGGAAGCAATGACTCATGTGTCCAATATTTGCATATTTCATTGCAGTATATCTACTTTATATCGAAATTAAAATATTATCACATATTGCATAAAGATGCGTTTTATTCTTAAATTAAATTCATCGTTCACTGAGACTCTCTTCAATAATATAGATACTGGATATAAGTGTTGCAGTTTATCCATTCTATTTAATGTTACTTTTAATTTGGATTTCCAATACAAAAAAAATTACTTTTTAAATGATTGCGAAATTATTTAAGGTAATCTTTCAGATTTAGTTGGGGGGATTTGTAATACATTTCTTCAGGTTATTTCTTACAATGGAAAATAATGCGTTCGACTCTAAGTTTCGTTTAATAGTGCGCATGAGGAAGCTACGGTGATGTAGTGGATACAAGCTTGGACTTCCATGCGGAAGTCTCGAGTGCGAATTCCGCCCATCAACTCTGATTTTTCCATGTAATATGTATACTATAACTCTGATGGTTCGAAATCTACTTTAAATAATAGTTCCTAAGCCAAATGACCTGAATAGTCAGTGTCGAAAATGAATTAAAAAAAGGAAAGTATCAAGCGTTATATTTTCTTCAAATGTAGAGATCGATTTTTTTTCAAGCTTCTCTGCAACATTCACAAGCATTACTTTTAAAAGATTAATTTAACCTTCAAAATATTTTTTCAGATTATTGTAGTTAATTTAATAAATACTGATTAAGATAATCCAGGAAGTCTTTCAGAATACATTCGGGGCACATAAGCGTGAAGAGCAAAATTTCAATTTGTACGCAATCGTTTGCACTTATCTAATTTGCTTTCGAATTGGAGTCGATCCAAGCCTGATCCATTTAGAGCTCGACAAATCCGGATCATCTCTCGTGTTCGATCGTCGATTCAACTCAGCGTTCAGTTAACGATTATTCTAATCTTTATTCCAAACATGTTGCCTTTCAAACCCGATAAATACTCAGATACATAGTCCGTAAATAGTTTTTATGAATATTAAATACAGGAATTAACCGTAAAAACTTAAGTTACAAAAATGCAGTCTTAAATATTATTATAGCGTTTTGAATCATTTCTTCGTTTCACAAACTAGGACAAAGTATTAGGTTGATGCGTATGAAATGTCAGATTTTTAAGTATATATCTAAAACTGCGTATCTTCTTTTAAAACTTTATTTCATCAAAATATGCTCCATTTGTTCAAATACACTTTTCCCAAAGAAATTTTAATGCACAAATGGTTGTCTTAAAGGAATTCTGATTTTCGGAATCAATAAACCCTGATATGAAATTTTTCGGATAGTCTTCATTTGCATAATGTTTAGTCCGTAAAAAAGTTCTAAAAGCTTAAAAGAATAATAGTCAGTTAGCCAAAGATCCGGTGATTAAGCTGGGTGTTGCAAAATTTCATACTTTAACTCTTAACTTTAACTCTCTAAAATTTCAAATTTTTACTTTCAATAATTTTGCAATTGTTTTATCCAACTATGTTGCTGAGCGTAGTCGTGAAGTATTGAGCCATGCAGGTTAATAAGTGATGGCCGTATAATTTTTATTTTTTTATGCATGTGACAATGTACTGGCAGTACTTTTTGGCTGTAATTATCTCCCCAGTTCGAGGGAATGAGTAGTGAATTACTCCAGTCATATTCCACCGAATTGTAATTAAAATTTTCCGTGGATGAAGGCTTCAGAGTATGAACACAAGTTTCATTCCTAACAAACCACCGGGTATACCTGTCTCTATTATCGTAAGGAACCCATTTTTCATCACAAGTAATAATTCGATCGAAAAATGATTCTCGATAAAATCGAGTCAGTAATAATGAGTATAAGTTCAATGGATCCCGCTTATTTCGCTCGGATAGTTCGTGCGGTATCCACTTATTCATTTTTTTCACCTTGCCAATTCCAGGAAGGTTTGGCAATATTATTGTACGGTCGACTTTCATTCTAACAGCAAGTTCCATTGTAGATACAGTCGAATTTGTTTTCACTGATGCTTGCAGAACATCATTATTTACAGACGTTCTGGATCTTCCACGCGTTTCATTTTATAGAGAAAAATTACCAGGCCGACATTTGTCGAACCAACGCTGCACTCTTTATTCGTTAACAGTATTTTTCCCAAACGCTTGGTTTATGTCGCGTGTAGCTTTTGCAGCATCATTGCCAAGTTTTTACTTCAAAATTCAAGAGAGATAACAAAGGGTACACTTTGGAATAAATGTTGCTTGTTAAAATATAACTCTGGCAATAGACAGTATGACTGTACAAGAGACAAATCCAAGAAATGTTCATTTAATCATATATTTGACACTTATTACTTAATCGGTATCTATTTTTTATGAATAATGTCACATGTATGAATTAAAGTACAAAATCTCCAAATTCTGGTCACCAACATTTTTTGAATATTTTAAATAATTTGAACTTCAAAAGAAAGTAAATGTTAATATAACCGTTATATTCATTTTTATTCCGATCGTTTTTTTTTTTCTTTTTGATATTCATAAATATTCAAACTCATAATCCACAAATAACCCTTATAGATAAAATTAGCTGTACGAAATGGAATATCGAGGCCGAAAAATTTAGAATAAAATAATTTTTGGATATATAACCTAATTGGGATTTCAGCGAAAAATAACTGCCCACTTATCCGCTATGCCAATATTTATTTCAACCGTTTGCTTTTCAATCTCCATAAACAAATAGACATAAAATATCAACTCTTAATTCCCAATCCTAATATTGTGCCAGAAGTTTCACAATCGAGATCGATCGAGAAAAGATCGAGGGTTAGTCAGTCCGGATAAGTTTCATTCCAATGTCTAATTATAATCAAGCTTGGCCGATCTACAAATCAAATTCCGATTTTTTTACCGAGTAGAGTTTTTCTTCTTTGTCGTTAAGCAATGTCGGGGTAAGAAACTTTTATTTTCGTTGATTCGATTCAATTCACCTTTTATTTTGCTTCGAAACTAAATTTTCAGCAATGGCGAAACAAAACACAAAGTGTATATCTGTATGCAGAGATGTATCGCAGAATATCGTATGATCCACGTGTCGTTAGTGTAATGATTGGCGCTCGATTCTTTTCATGATGTGTTTGTCCATGTTTACGTCAGCGTAAAGTTATCGCTGTATAAGTTTTAACGGTTTTATGTATTTCTATATAAAAGAAATACGAATGGAAATATATAGCATAATGTTACGCAAATAATGTAAACGACTTTTGAGATGAGACAAATCAGCGATTCGCTGTAACAACTTTTCAAGGATATGACTTAAAGGAAAACACTTACAAGCGGTGTGTCGTACCGAAATATGTAATCACTATAGTGGCGTATAGTAGTTAAGGGGTAAAGAACTTTTTAATCGGCAGTGTATGTATTTCGGTCGGAGAGCAAAGGTGTTTCATTTTATTTCTTCGCCACTATAAGATTTGTAAGAAAAGAACGCATCAATTTTAGTCATATCTTGTGTCACTTTTTTTGTTGCTTCTCACAAAACGATCTCTCAGGAATAAACGTGTTAATACTATTTAAGACTGAACTTATTATTGATTAACGATTTACTATGTACATTGTTCTGCAAAAAAAGTGAATTTGATTTGGAAAAGATCGAATATCATCCGCTAAAGATTGAATGTTATTTGTGCAAATGCTGAATTTGACTTCCAATAGTTTGAGTTTTACTTGCAAACGGAAGAATTTGATTTCTACGCCAATGCATTTGTTTTGAAAAAGAGTAAATTTAATTCATAACTGATTAAATATAATTTGCAACGAACTAAATTTCATTTACAAAAGGATGAATTTAATCTCCTCACAAAGAGCATTTGATTTGCAAACGGGTAAATGTAACTTAAAAACGGGCTAATGTACTCTAAAAAAGCTTGAACATAATTTGTATAAAATTGAAATTTATTTGCCAAAGGGCGACTTCAATCGGCAACGGAATAAATGTGATCTGCAATAAAATTAAATTGATTTACAAACGAATGAGTTTGATTTGAAAATGGACGAGTACAATTTGCAAAAGGCTATGTTACAATCCAAAAGAGTGAATTGAACTTGAAAAAACTGCATTTTAAGTACAAAACCTCTAAACTTCCGGTTTGCGACGCTTCGGGAACGAAGACGAAGTTGTGTGCAAAAGATTAATGTATGAAGGAAGATTCGATTTTTGCGCGGTTGTCAAACGATTCGCAGTACTATTTGGGAAACGAGCCTAAAAGATCCGCTCGGTTGGGGATACACCGGTGAAACACGCGATTTTACGATCAATCCACGCGCTGTTTATCCGTCGGAGAATGGCTCGCGTCGTCTTATTAGCTGCACGTAAATCACGAGACCGGTTTCACGCTCTTCTCTCTCATATCTGGTTGGAAGAAAGCCGGTTAACCCTCTAACGGTAAATTTGAAAATAAACAAAAAGAAAAACCGATTATTTACTTCTTAACAGCTTATCTATCGGAAGTCTATTTATATTAGAATTATCAACCGCTGTTATCAACGTATGTGGATGTACTACTAAGTTATTTAATAAGTTCGCGGGGCGGAAATTAAAAGATGCAATTATAGTAGTTAGTTAGCAGCTATAGTAGACTTTAATCTAAAAAGTTCATGACTTTAAACTAAAGTTTTAAACCAAAGACTTTAAATTGAAAAGTTAAAGTAAAAGTTAAGAACTTTAAACTAAAAACACATTCAAAGTTGAAAAACGCTCCAAATTTTGCTGACAAATTTGTATTCGAATGTGTTTTTGTTGCATTGTTTTAGTGAATGCAGCACCAACCGTGCACACAGCTTTTTGAAATCCAAAATTTTATTTAAAATGTTGCAAAAAAATATTGCAATTTTTATTGAATTTCTTATGAAACATGAAACATTAAAGTGACTTCGAAGTTGTAATTCTACCGCTGACGAATGGGCGCTCTGCGTGCTTATTGAACGGCATAGTATAATGCTATAATATAATATAAATAATGATCAAAAGATATGTATACATACAAAAAGTTTTATAACATGTGGGACTCATTTTCAGAGTGAGCAGGAGATACAAAAACGGTGCAAAAATTTCACGTAAACATGTATCATATTTGACTTTGTTCCAAGCTTATAATCACTTTTGTGTTACAATAATCCACAACAGCTTTTCTTTATCTAAGTCGTTCCCGTTTAAGGTTTTGCAAGTAATTATTTTTCAGAGTGTAGCTAATTTCAAGAAAACATTTAAAATATATCCTACAACACTCAAGAAAGGAGCATTTGACGGTGGTCAGAAACCATCTCCACATGAACATACCTCTGTGTTTTCAAAATGACCTTCAACGACATGTTCATGAACTATCTTGATACATTGAAGTGTTATATATAAAACTGATCTGAGTATAGCCTACGCCTACCCAAATCAAAGAATATAGTTCTGCGTTAAAAAAATAAAATGAAGGCCAGAAATTGTTTTAAACGAATGATACATTATAAAGTAATTGCGTGCGAAACCATAATGGAAATGAGACATCCTATATATAAATCTAAACTAATTCAGTATCGTAATAAATTCTTGTAAAATATGTTATCTTCCGTATAAAGAAAGGAGTCTAACTTAAACCACCGAATGATCTCTGTTTCAGTGTGCGTACAATGGCCAGAGGGTAGGTGCTTCCACGATGTGCCGGAGTCCGCCCTCCTGAACCTCTGCTTCGAGATTCGCGAGAACTGCCAGGGTTTCTCCTGAAGACGAGCCGAGCGCCGATTGGCGATCCTGCCCATGAGAACGTGCCACGATAATCCAGCATCCCCCTTTAACCGTTCGAGTGTGCCAGACAGCGCTTCTCTCGTTCTCAGTATCTAAAAGTGCCAGTTACTTTTTATCGAGCTTCCACTGAGCTGGAATTTTTCTTAGAGGTGTGTGTGAGTCCGGAAATATCGGGCTGGTTCGAGTGAGGAATTTCTTGTCGGGATCGAGTCGAATGCTTGAGAGTGTTTCGCGAGGCACGAGTATCGAGATTTTCGACATTTCGAGAACCCCAATTGTGCCTACGGGTTGTCGCGCGCATCTAATAGTAATGAATGTAGCGATGTCTGCAGTGCGAAGTCTACAGTCAGAATTTACTATATTCGATTATTTATAAACACTCCCGTTTGGCGGTTGCACTCAAAAATCCCGTTATTCCTGCGTTGCGAAATACATTTACGAAGACAGGATTCGAACGATTCTGACTTAACTTGAGTATCAGCTATCGTAAATTTTCGGCGTCTCGCACACATCTCGTCTGTTCTGCCATAATCACGAGTAGTGATGAATTCAACGAGATGTTACTTAGGTTTATAAATGGCGAAGCGTGCCTTTTGCCACTGAAATTAACGCTATAACTACCAGCCGTTATTCTAACGCATTTGGTTACGCCTTTGGGTTGTATATTGATAATATACATCTATGAAAAAATGGAGGCAACGACGAAAGGTAAATAGATCCCTTTAATCAATATAGATACTACAAGATAGTAAAGAAAGACGCCGAAAAGTGAGCCACAATATATTTTTAAATGTTTTGGAGGAAATAGTGGATCAATTATTTTATCTGCTTCGGTAGTTCTAGCGTTAAGAAAGCACAGTCGTGGATTTTTTTTGGCATTTTTTACAATGAGGAACTAAAGAAGCGTGATCGTGGCTTTTTTCTAACGGGAGTTTTTTCGAAATTAACACTCGAACGGTTAACACGTTCGCTGCCACGTGAGCGGTCTTACAAGACCAAAGCTTTTTTTTTCTTCTTTTCTTAAATCTCTTACTATTAACACCAGAACTACCGACCACTATTTCGATGTATTTATATACATATGCCTTGAATATCTAGTAAAAGGAACGAGAATAAGGCAAAAAGATAAATAGATAAATTTCATCCGCGTATTACAATAAAAATTTATGGTAAAAATTCTCCATAAATGTACTATCAGAAATTTTAAGATTTTCTATAAGTCATGCAAATAGTAAAAGAGTAAAAGAAATAGATACATTAAATGTTCGTGTACCACATCAACTGAGTGAAATTCTCCAGAAATGCGTCATCACTAGCTTCGATAATTTATACTAAAAAAGATAGAACAGTCAGTTTAACCAAACGATCAAAATAATTGGTCACTTATTACTTGGGGAAGTCGCTTTATTTTTGTAACGGTATACTTTCTAAAATTTTCCATAATTTTGTGGCAGTTAGTAGACGGTCATTGATCTATTGACATTTTTTCCTTATCCTCTTTCTTTTTTTAAGATATATGCGGAACAGCTAAATATGTTCGAAGAATGGCCGATAGTTTTAGTGCTAATTAAAAAGGACAGAAGGCATTTTTTCATATAAAAATACATGATATAACAACGTTAGCTACTAGAGGCATGTTTTGAAAAATGTGCCTGGCACTCGAACGTGTTAAGAAGAAACTCCCAAGAGCGTGCCACGACCAAGCGATAACGACCAGCCACGATCTATCGATTTCATAATTTGAACGATCGAGGGATTTTTACGATCCTCCAATGTCGGTAACCCCCTTTTTCCAAAATTATTCGGAGGGTCTAGTCTTTGGATAGATTTCAAGGGGTTAAAAAAAAGTTTCATCGACGAATTTTTTATGCAAAACTATTTTTTATATATTCGTGGTAAGCAATCGGTAGATTTGACCCTGTTTTTGCCGAAGGAAGGTCAATTAATGGTATAGACTTAATCCGGGGATCGAATCTTCAGTTTGATATCAAAGACTTACGATAAGTTTAATTGACAAATTTTATCTGCAATGGGTTTATTACAATATCCTTGCTATATGATCAAGGATTTTAACCTTTTCAGTTATTCTTTAAAAGGAAGAGATCAAAGGTGTACAGTTGAACACAAAGAAAGGAAACTTTAATTATATTACAGGGATTAGAATAAGTTTCATCGGCGAATTTACATTCCAGATATTTATTTAGATATTTCTCGTAAATGGCTGTTATTTCTTAAATATTTCTTACGACTGAAACCTTTCCGTTGTTCTTTCAAAGTTCGGAAATAATGGGTGTAACATTAACCACAAAAAGGAAAAGTTTGATTAGATTACAATGGGCGAGCATAAGTTTAGTCGACAATTTTACATTCAAGAAATTGCTTGAAATATTTTTCGTAATTTAACTCTTTTTGTTGCCCTTTCAAGAAAAGAAAATTTATGGTACAGAATCGATTAGACAAGAAGGAAACGTATTAATTTTCAAAAGTTTGTGCTTATTCAATCGATCTTTTTTTCCTTTGAAAAATATCTTTATTTCTCATTTTTTCATTTCAATCTCATTTTTCAAATTTTTGATCTTATTTTCTTCAATGTTCAATCTTATTTGTTTTTCTTACGAAAGTCAATCCAGCGTGCAGATTTCATCAAAGGATTGAATCTTTGATATTAAGTATACACACATGTATAATCGACAATTTTTACTTTTGAAATATTTATTCAAATATCTCTGTTACATGTTAGAAATTATCTAAAACTTTCATTGGATCGAAAGCTTGCAAAACATTTAATCGATACTTTTCAGTTTCCAAACATTATTTTCCACATACTTGGTAAATAATCGATTAAGGATTTCCATTAAGTTTCAAACTTAATTTGTTTGGGCTACTTCCTCTGTTAAGAAATTATTTTAAACTTTGATTAGATCAAGGGCTTACAAACTATTTAATTGATCATTCAGAGGATACTTTGATGGTCCTTCAATATTAACAACATTTCTGTTCTCTTTAATACAGAGGACAGAGTACAGAGTTCTTTATAGGGACTAACCGGTGTTTTGCCATACTACAACTTTTGAACAATTTAAAGGAAAACCAGAGTTTTGCTTTTAAATCACAAGTGCATAAGAAACCTGGAAAAAATCAAACAAAATTAACTTAAGGTTCATTTACCTCCAACTGTCTCCAAAATGATTCTATAATTGAATAATTACAGTTATATTAATAATCTGATTCTGCCTTTACAAAACTTCATTTAAAGAGATTTTCAAGAGGACTTAAATTATATTTTGACGATCGAATAAAATATTGCAGACCTAAATGTAACTTAAAAACATTAGTAAACTTCTTTCTTGTTTAGAAAAAGAACGCATTTGAATTTTGATGAAGTACTTAAAGTATGATGTTATAAAAATTGTTCTTATCGCAACCGAAATTTGGTAAGGGAATTTCCATGTTGAATAGTGGAGATACATAGATGTATTTTTCATTTGAACAAACCAAAGAACAGTTGTGAATGAAAAAAGTCCTGGTGGAAAAAGAATATATTTTTTTATTCTTGGGTATGAAAGCAAAAACCTGGTTATAATCCAAAAGGCAAAGGAGGACTTTTGGATTAAAAAAATCCTCGTAAAATGATATTTAATATATACTTTTTGCTTGACGATGGTAATGCAATAATCTAGTTTGATTCTAGGAAAGACTTTGAGTAAAAAAATTCTCGTTGGAAAACATTTTATTGTTGCACGCGGTAGAACAACAAAGACATGCTTTCGATTGGGGAGGAAAGAACGGAAAATCGTAGATAAAAGAAAGATTTGGTCTCGTAATCTTTTCGAGAGATTTTCATCCCCACGGAAAGATGTCTCGTGCCATAATCGGCATATAGTTTATTCAGCTGAAACTAATAGAATTCACGTCGAAAAACAAGTGTCATTTCCCATTTTTGAATGCCTTAAAAGTGGACAAATAATTTATCGATGGAAGTTTATAAAAAAACACTTGAAAAATATCCGAAGGACGATCCAAATATCGGGAGGAAAATCATTTTTATAATTTCGTGGAAGAAACACGGGTATCTCACGAACTAAGATTTTTGACAATTAATTTTAAGCACGAAGGAAAAATTACAGGGTTCTTTAGGATAGTAATACGATCGGATCGAAATATACATTTCTCGATTTTCTCGATTTCAGTATTATTAAACTAGTTAAATGTAACACAGGTAGCATTTTCCTCGAGAAACTATATTTTTATATCGATTTTCTTTACCATCGAAAAATTTCGGGTAAGAGTAGTATTTCTTTTAGGCTTAGCGTCATTTTATACAGGGTATTATCATAAATGCATATCAGTAGTCCAAGGGAATAAATCAGTGCGCTGATGTAAATAAAAAATCATATCATATAGAGATACGCCTCTAATGCACCGCCATCCCCCCACACACACACACACAGATATTAGATTGCAAGCATACATCTATTGTTTTTTTAGTGTTAAATATTATCCATTCGCCAATTCAGAGATTAATGCTATTATTTACGCTGGTACTATTTTGAACCTTCGTTTATATTTCTAATAGCAGGATTTTTTCTCAAAGAATTTCCAAAACCTTTTTTTGTGTATAAGTGATTTAAAGTTCTTTTGGTAGAAACCGAAATCTGGCCAATTTATACCATTAGATGGGAAAATGTCCAGCAGGTAGAAATAGGTATAAATCTGCTATTTAGGACAAATATGGATATCTATATCAGGCTTTTAAATACCTTCCCTCTCTCCACTGGATGGTTATTAATGGGTATTTGGTTGAGTATTTATAAAAAGAACTAATATATAAATATTTGGATAAAAACATCACTGGTCTTCATCTACTGTATTAGGAACATTTTTTTTTTAATCACCCATAAATCAAAAACTTAGGCATATAGCATGTACCTTCATATGACATTTTGTATTTGTATCAGTGTAGGGATTTACCTCCCTACGTATTGACGTGTACTTGTGACTTACTCTGTACTTCGGGCAGGAGAAATGAGGAAAATTTATAGGTATTTCCATGGAAATCGACACGAGATTATAGTAGAAAGTGCCCATCGGGTTCTTTTTTTCTCGCGAACTTCCTCGTTTTCGAAATATTGTAATTAACGGTTTTGACGTGGACATTTGATTCGAAGTTTCGATGCACTTTTGCAAGGAGGAAATCTTTTTCCAAGGACTGCCCATCGTTTTTCGAACTTCTCTCAGTGAAACTGATACAGGGTATTTAGATCTAGTGATAAACAGAGTTACCTCTAAAGAATAAAAACGTTTGAACGATTGAAATATAAGAAAGGACGATTTCTCGCGAAGAAGGTACGTCATTGCGCAAAACAACCTCCGGGTTTTTTCTCTTACGAACTTCCTCGTTTTTCCAATAATTTTGTAATGTCCTATTTATTGTACAATTGAGTTCGATTCGAAAATAAATTTAATTAAGTAAATTATATCAAATTAAATATTGGAATTGATTTTTTTAGATCGAAATTTGATTCAAAGTCTGGATCCCCTTTTTGCAGTGGGGACATTTTTTTCTAAGTACTGGCCTTCTAATTACTTTTTAAACTTTTCTCACTGAAACTTCTACAGGGTATCTGACCTAGTGATAAGTAGAGTTACCTTTCAACCATTAAGACCGAATAATTAAAAAGGAGGAAAGTCAATTTTCAACATTTTTCATTGTGGAAATCTGCTATTTTTACTTGAACAATGGTTCGTCAACCTTCCATATTATTGATAGGCTAAATCCGACATATCAAAATGCAAGAGAGATGATTAACACAGTTTTCTACGACATTTTTCGAAAAAGATTCATTATTTCGACTGGAAGAAAGGATTATCAACTTTTGATATTGTTTGCAAACAAAAGTCCAAGATTTCTCTCGATCAGATGACTATAGCAAGATGTCAGAGAGATTCAAAAAGACCAAATACCTTATGATGTTTTGTTTGGGAGATTTAAACGTTTCATGGAGGATTCGAAGTATTGGATATCCGTGAAGAAAATTATTTATAGTGCTTAGTTTTTGGAAGCTAGAAAGCGTGATTTGTTTTAGAAATTCAGACGTTATTTTGGAAAATGTTCGGAAAATTCAGAAATATTTTTCAAGCATTACTCCGAGAATTTTTACCGAAGAAAAATTGCCTTTCCAAACCGCAACATTTACTTCTTTAAAGTCAAATTATCTCCAACATCCACTTTTGAGCGGAAATAGTTTGCTGAAGAAAAATTAAAGACATTTATCGATCTTCCTTGAAAACATGAAAAACGAAGAAAGTTTTGTCAAGAATTTATACCATAAAACAAAAACAGAAACGAGCAATAAGTTTCGAGAATTTCTACAAGCGAAAAATGAATTTATCTCCGGAAGCCTGTGCTATATCAAAAAAAGGAAAAAATTACTAATTTCATCGATGCTCCACAAAAATGTAACAAGTAAAGGATTGTTCGAAGAATATTTTAAAAGAACTTCAACAAGGAAAAATATTACTTTTTCAAGTCCAAAAACGTAATTTACCCAGAATCAATTAACTTCAAAAGCTTGGATTTTAAAACATCAAAATTAGCTACGATACTTTGAGGATCGAGGAACATCTTTGGAACTGTTTTACCCAATATCCAGCTGCGTCTGAAAGTTGAATTTTGAAACATTATAATCGAAGGATTTTTTTAGGATTTGGGAGCATTTCGGGAGGGTTTCCGCCATAAAATAAGAAATTAAAATCTTTCCTTAGCAGTCTCTAAAGCTCGAGAATTTGCTTCGTTCAAAAAAAAAAACAAGCTTACCTCCAAAAAATGTTCGACCACCACTGGTTGACTTTCAAGAAATTAAGACTGGGGGACATCAGTAAGATTCGTGGAAAGGTTCGGGAGGGTCTCTGCCGTAAAAGAGAAAATAAACAAACGAACAAAAGGCACCCAATAAAAATTTCCAAAGCTCGAGGACTTGCTTTGCCCAAAATCCAAGCTTCTTTCCAAAGGTCTTCGGCCTGCGGAGGGGTAAGCATACCCGAGGGAATCCCAAAAAAATTGCATCGGTCTCCAGGAATCCAGGATGGAGACTCGGTACCACGATCATCCACCCGGTCGACGATCTCCGCCGCGGGAAAATTGGGTGGAGAGGCCGTGGATTAAGGGAGGATTTACCGCGAAGAGAGAAGGTACGGCAGCCCTTCTTAAAAAAGCGGGGAAGAACGACCGAAAAGAAAAAGAGTTGGACCAAAAGGTCAGAGCGTAGGGGAGGAAAGTCGATTAAAGTCGAGTAAAGAGAAAAGTAAAAAGAATAGTTTCTCTTTTAAATGATTTAAAAGTAACAGGTAATTTATTGAAAATAAATCGACATCGTCGATTTCATGATCTCGGCATGTGTTACCAAGGTTATCGTTTGCAATGACTTTTCTTTAGATTACTTTGCGTCATCGACGAAATTTTCATCGACACCAAGTTTCGTCGGTAATGTTTACATCCGTTTCATCAACTTCTATTGCATATGATGATGAATTATATCACGATTGATATTGTCTGTATACATGTATACATATAGTCTGTCAGAGGTTGAATAAAAATAATATTCATCGTACGCAGTAGAACTTGGCATCGATAAATAAGCACTATCGATGATCAATATGTCGGCGAAGTTTGGTATCAATAGAAATTGTCAGTGACATGATTGTCGGTGAAGTATAGGTAATGCCTTTTCCTTATACAACGTTATGAACCGCCCGATCTCAGTTTTTGAAGTATGTGCCAAAAAAGAACTTTAATCGAACATACGTTAGAAAAAGATTCTATTTTGATGTACGTAGGCCGCATTCCTTTGCAAGACCCCGAAATGGTGAACAAATCCCAGCATCGTAATCTGACTCTCTCTAAAGATGACAAAAGAGACGTGTAAACATAGGAAACTCTTCTTTTTGGAGCTTTTCCGGCTTTTCTTAATTGTGACTATTTTGCTCGAGTTATTTTGTTTAGAAAGCTTTAGAACATTATTAGAATAGGAAAGTAATCGAGATAGCTCGCAAAAGTAGAACACTTTCGTTTATTGAGATTGACGACTTGTTGAAACGTTATTTACAATGTGTGTTTTATTTACACGTTATTTTATTTGGCGCGCACGTACGTATGCACCCACGCATTTAGAAATGACGGGAGTTGTACTAGCTTCTGAGATTTCTCCGAATAATTTCTTGTCTTATAACTAAAACTCGTCGAACAAATAGTGATGTAGAATAGGTACAATTAAGGAGGACCGCTAAAGTAAACAATTACTTGCTTTTTCCTTACGATAGTATATTGTAAGAATGTTTACCTTACGATAAAAGCTTACCTTGCGCTTTGCATCGACGATTTGGAGAAAGCTAAGAACGTTCGATGATTTCTGCTGTATTCTAAATTTGATCGTGTGCTGCAATAGTCTGGATTTTGAGTGTTTACAGACTAACGATAGTGATATTACTATGGAGTCAATTTGTAACATGTCCCCGCGTGTAAATATCTAAAAGGGTTTAATCAGAGGAGCATGCAGGCCATGCAATTAATCTTCCTTTACTGATAAATTTATTGGTTCAATTGTCGTGAAGATATTTTCGAGCAGTTTGACTATAATTAGCTGGAGGTCTATCATGCATAAACTAAATTGAAGTGCATATTGCCAATAATACATCTTATAATAATGTAGAATGCTCAGTATTAAAAAATTGTGTGCGATTTCGATTGCTGAGTGTAAATGATAGAAAAACTGGTCCAGTAAACAAGACGACAAAAGCGTTTCGAATCCAACTATGCAAAACATAATGTACTAAGCCCGCAAATGTTCTTACAATGGTCTCACAATAGTTTATATTTAAAAGAAAAGAACGGTGAATTTTTAACCTATATTTTCATAATCCTTTTTCATCTTTAGGAAGAGTGGAATGCGATAACATAGTTTAGCTAGGTGTTAGTTGTTTAGCTACTGGCTAAAGTTAATTCCTACACGACACTCAATTTTGATATCGGTGAAGGAGATGAATTAATGGGTTATAGGGCACACAAATTGAATCACGTGAAATTTCTAGTAATTATTTCCTTATATATTTCTCTATACATATTTAATGTTATATACGAACCAATTCCATTTTATTGTTAGTCGATCAAAATAATTGTATATTGTATTTATTCTTTTACTGATTATCAATTCTCGAATACAGCCAAAACATAACTATAGTTTGACTTAGATTTGGGTTTAACTCTTAAAAAGAAAGGTATATAAAATTAAATGTGCAAGGCGTGCCATTTAATTTGAATCTGTACATTACGCGCGTCCTTATTAAAAGGGAGGAAATACAAGTGAAATTAGTCACACCCTTTCAAAGCATGTATTTGGTGATTATTTTTATTATTTAAATGCAATTTCAAATCGTTCACCCCCCCACCCCCACCCCCGCCTTTAACGCTACAATTATTGCAACAGTCAAAATATCTGATCAGCCATTTCTTAGAATAATTGCTTCAATCTTTGTAACGTCTTATCTTCTTCACGATTGTGCATAATTTTGTTGCGATATGTGTGTAGCAACAGATTCGAAGCTAAATAACAAAAACTGTTGATGTTAATTTTTAAAGTACACGTCAAATATTAATTTAACGAATTAATAATTCAGTTACTGAGTTACAGCAATTGCTAAACTGTTAAGAAGTCTGAACTGTAATGAATTCAACATTACATCGATGTCAAGCTTAAATCAATGCAGAGAGTTGCCATTTTGAAATAAGGATTTTAACATTTTCGACGTACGAAGTAAATATAAATAGTTTTTCGTATTATCTAACCTTCAATATGCTACTATGCACATATTTAATTATTCACTATTCCTCCAGAACTTTATAACGAAATGTTTACAAACTCCATTCAACATCTTTGAAGATAAAAAACACCCAGTATATCAAGTTGGAAATATTCTTGTGTATATCTCGAAAATTAAGGCGGGACGGGGGTAATATATACAGGAAAATATCGTTCAGAACAATAACCTTAACAACACATTCCAAGATCATTAAAATCGGTGAGGCTGCCTTTATTCCATGCAATTACCATGCAATTTCTTTGTATGCTTATTTTTTTTTTATTATACGATTCTTCCATCTCGATTAGCTGAGACAAAAATCGAGAGGAGAATTGCGGAAGTTTGAGCTTTTGGATTAGGCTGTTAACAGTTAAGGCCAGTTTTTAGGGGGTCAGGCTATTCACTTTAATTCCAGGCACCTTGCCCACAAGAAAGCGATTGAATTGAGGATCTAGGAGGATCTAGGGTGGGATGAAAATCCCAGCGGAGTCTATCAGGCCCGCTTCGCCTTCGTAATCCGATCGAAAATCTCGAAACGCAGGCCTCTTTATTTTTTTTCTTTATTGATGCTGTATTTTACCGATTTATTATTTATGTTTATATTCGAATCTCCTTATTTTGAATTTTTTATTATTGCATTTAAATATACTTGACTTTCGCAAAGTATAAAATATTTTACCGTATTTTTAATCTGTCGTAATAGAGAAGGTTTTGGGCAAGAATTATGGTAAATAATCAGATTGTTTATAAATAACGGTAATTATTGTTTGCTCTTTCTAGAAATCATCATCATTTACGTGATAGACAGGAATAATCAGAAAATCTTAAAAGGGTTAAAATTTTCGACATGTATTTACTTATTTTAATGTTCAGTATTTATTTTTGCTATATTGACAACAATTATTTCATTATAATTTTTAAAAACTACCAAAATATACCGTGATCGAACTGCTGCGTAACATTATGATCACAACTAGCCTGAGGATCCTTTAAAAATCATATTTATCGACATTTATGTTGTCGAAAATTAAGCGACAGTGAGTATTTCGAGGTCTTCGATCGGTATTATCTTGTGTACCGAACGAGGGTTTGCGAGTGGAACGAGGGAGAAGGAAGACAATTAAGACCCCCAAAAAATACCCCCGACAAAAAAGAACACACCTGAAATTCCGAGAATCTCGCCTGGTAGCTTTTAGTCTAGGGCTCTCTCTGTCCAGTGGTAAAAGCATGAGGTATTTTCGTACGTAATAATTCGTATGATTTATTAATTTATTGTAATTATCATTAACTCACGACCACACCCCTTCCACCATCCTCAATTCCTGTCTAATTCCTTTCCTACCTTGGAATTTTCGATCGAAAAAAAGAAACACAAGATCGAAGAGGAAATCACATCTGCATCTTACCTCTTCAGAACCGACCTTCGATCATTACTTTGAAAACCGATTTTTAAAGAGAGAAATGTTAGGAAAATTATCGTTACTAATACTGTACACGAAATTCTTTATCAAATTTAACTCTCAAAATTAGTAAATTTTTTAATTATAAAAAGTGAAACAGATTCCGGATGGAAAGTCGGTTTTCATAGAGAATGATCCGATGATTTCCCTTCATCTCGAGCAGAAGAAAAACTCGAGACGTTCAATCCTTGTTCCTGAATTCTCATCGATTAACCCGACTCTCGTACCTCATACGTGTCTGTATGTATGTGTGTGCGCGTGTGTGTGCATCACTCGCGCGCGCGCGCGCACATACACGCACGCACTCACATAAACACGTACATGCATATATATAATTTTTTTTTTAAATTATTACTATTACATAATAATCACGGTAATGCGCCACATATTCACTGGTTGATGACTGTCTCGTTGACAAAGGCCCGTATACCTTGCCTGTGGTTGTGCTTGGTTGTGGTTGGAAAGCGGTTTTGGGAGAGAATTTTTTACTTGCTTCTTTTTTTAATATTATTATCCAAACCCCGCCCCCCTCTCACCCACCCAACCCCTTTTTTAATTTGCACGTCTCATGTCGTGGCCTTGGCTTGCCTTCATATGAGATTCACCTATGGCCGATCGTGCAGGGTTTAACCAAAGTTCAAAGACCCTCTTAGTCAGGACTTTCATTTAATTTTCCATCGAAGAAAAAAAGAAAATAAATCCAAACAAATGTATGAGCAGTTTTACATGGACGGTTATTAAGGTTTATTTCTTCTCAAACTCGATAACTCGTGCATAATTTTGGACTTTGACTTTTGGTACACCCTGTGTGTATGTGTTTATATATATATATATATATATATATATATATATGCGTGCGTGTGTGTATGTATACATGCATATACATCTACACGCATAAAGACACAAACACACATAATTATTAAGCAATGTAAGCCGAAATTTTCGCGGATTTTGAGAACTCGCCCCTGGCGGTCGGAAGCTTGAATAATGGAATCGAATATTCTTTTTTTCTATTTCGACGATTGGAGGATAAAGTGGTGCGATATACGACCGTTTCTCTTTCTTGAAGCAACCATTAGAATTTTTTTTGATTTCAAATTATTTTCTAAAAAATAACATTCCATTAATATCAAAATAACAAACCGATCAAAATGATCGGTCAGTCCTTTCTTAGAAAAATTGTCTCATCCTAGTAGCCGTCTACGTTTTATATTAATATTTCATGGTTTTGTTACGGCATGTCGGCGATTATATTGATCTATTGACATTTGGAAAGAAACTAAAGGGAATCACTGGGATACTTATCAGGATAAATTTAAAATGAATAGTAAACTTTGCCAAACAAGAGGGTAAAGCTGAAAGTAATGTCATTCTTTCAATTCTTCGTTTTCAAAACAGGAATTAGAAACTTAACAGAAGGATGTAGAAAGACTACATCCCACGAGGGGAACTATATAGTGTATACAGAGGTTTAATGTTGAAACATGTCCAGTGAATTTGACCAGTAAAAATAACACTAAAATATCATGCTGCAAAAAGTTCATACATGCATATATATAATATTGAAATATCAATATTCATTCTTTTATTTCAATATTATATAAAACAAGGTGTGTAATTTTCGCGGAGTTTGTTAATTTGAGCTACATCACGAGTTTATGCTTTTACGAGTTTACAATGTGGAAATATCAGCATAAAATAAATCGATCACAGGAATCAAAATTGAGCATGTAGAATTGAAAAAAGGATTGAAAAAAGTTTTAATAAAAAAGGGATGATATTTCGAAATGCATGCACAATTATGTATAATTTTACGTTTTATATTTTTGATATACCTTTCTACTACATGAAGTTTTAGTTTTATTTTTACTCGTGAAACGCACCGTCAAAGATTGTTTAGAACACTAAACTCCTGAAGTTTTGTTAATTTATTAATATCTGAGAAATTATGAAAATATGACATAACCTTCAGCTTTCTTTTATAACTTAATCTTATTTCTTCTCAAAGAAAAATCCATAAGATTGCTTGCAATGAATAAATCTGGTGAGAAATGGGTCTTTTTTGGAACGTCGAGTGATCAAAAAATTGATGAAGCACCTTTTCCTAACCAAGTCTCGAATTCACAACCCTACAGTGGTTCACAACCCTCAAGAAAGAATACGACCGCCAGGGCGAGCTCTCGGTCACTCTTTTTGATCTCGTTATTTATCCCTCCTGTTTTCGTTTAATTTTTTTTTCTCGACCAGTGTTTATTTTCTATCCCCTCTTCTTTGGAACTGTTGTCATTGATTAATGTTAATGGTTCGTGGCACGGTGTGTTAGTTGGCGAGAAACACGTGAGAACAAGCCTCTTTTTTCCCGACCGGGGGTTGCTGCATGCTCGAAAAGTGCCGCCTATTCGGTTTTAGTGGTACGACACAATGTTGTTTAATCACGTACGCACGTCCCGAGGGGTGGGGAGTTTATTAGGATTAAAAGAAAGAAAAAAAGGAGGTTGTATGTAATAACCTTGAGGAAGATTCGATACCGTGCTCGAAATAACGAATTTGCAGCTAACTTTTTGCAATTAGTTCAAGTTTTCTGGAACTCGCATTCCTTGAAGATATCCTTATCACGTAAACAAAGTTCCTCTAGCCCCTCAGAAAACTTAATCCGCAGCTTTGGTTGGGCTAGGGGCTCTCAAACAGGCCGAAAACTTGAGAAACCCGGTACGTCTTTGCAATTAATGGCGTGAAATAGAAATGGAGGATAGCAGATCTTATCTAGGGATTTTTTTAAGGGCAAGTGAGACCCTAAACAAAAATTTTGGAAAAGAAAGGAAGAGACGCGAAAAAAATTATTAGAGAAAGGAAGGATCGGTTACGTGAGAATAAAATGAGCGGGGAAAGGAAAAGACAGAGGGGCACGGACCGGAGAGGAACGTTTGTAGGTAGCGCTGTTCTTGCGATGGTAGATGAGCAAGCTCTCACGTTTACTAATCTCTGCATTTCCCTATTTGCGTAATTACTCACTCACACTCATATATAAATATATATAAACAAATAAATATATATATATATATGTGCAAATTAGTATGTATATACATATGTATATCGGTTCGACATATATACCTGAATGGCTTTCGTACGGAACGACGATTGTTATTTTTTTCTGGAACGAATAATCCCTAGTGCATGGACTATCGAGGAACGGCGATTGGTACCTGCGATCGAGGCCATTTTTATCTGTGTAGTCAGACGTTGTTATTGTATTGAGCGAGAATGCATTTTATCACCGCTTCAGGAAGCCTCCGTAAAAAGGCAGACTTGCTCGAGATAAACTACCGACCCCATTAGCCACGAGATCCTGATATTTTCCAACCTCCCAAGCTGTCAGTCTCTCTTGAAATTCAAATCTAACCTTCTTTAAACCTTCTCGAAAAATTGCCTCCCGGAGATTCGAATGCACTTTTTGAATGCAACTCTTTTAAAGCTCCAAAAGTATAATCTTGATCTAGATGCAACTCATATCACGATTATTGCAGTTCAATACTAATACTTCGGTTGATTCAACAGTCTTTATCTTGTACATTTTGTTTAACCTTCTTGTCGTAAGAAGCTTATTCAAGTGAACCACATGCAATCCTTTTCCACTTCCGAGAATCACCACTTTCTCCCGAAAACCAAGCTTGACATTTACCACTATTCTGTTAATTCAATATTTTAACCATTGACATAAATCATTTTTGTTTAACCGTTACTCTTGCAAAAAGTTTTATTCAAAGAACTGGAACAAGATCTAATTCTTTTTCTCCCATCTATTAGTTCAATACTTTCATTATTATCATAAACCGTTTTTTTCGGCTCTTTCTCTTGCACGAAGTTTGCTCCTGAGAACCCATATGAGATTCAACCCTTTTCCACTCTCTAGAATCCCCAACCTCCCCAAAGATTCAAGCCTAACCTTTGCCACCCTATTCAGAAACAGACCGTGAAGCATCGTAGAGACAAAGGGAGACTTTTGTGGGGAGGGGATGAAAATCACGTTTCGTCAATTCCTCGAATCGCTGGGACCGGAGTTCGATAAAGGGAACAAGGAGTGGAGGATGGAAGGCGAGGGGTTAGGAGGGTCCAGGGGTGGATGCTGGCAGTTTATTGATCGTCTGAGCCTACCATCCCCCTTCCCAGGCCGCACTACCTCTCTTCCAAGCTCCACTCACCCTCTCCGGGAGGCGACGTTATTAACCCCCTTGACTGCGAAAGACGTATATATACGGTTTCACGGATCCATCGAGGTACAGGCTGTTTCCTAGCGTTCCAAAAAGATCATAGGAACATAATCTACAGTGAATATAAGAGGGAACTGTTATTCCAAATTTTGTTTGCAAACGTTCTTTTACAAAGTTATAGGCAAAAATTGAATGTAGCTTGATTATATACATAGTAGTCCGTACAAAGGTATATTAACAATACGAGAGGTCGATTAAGTTTTCTTTATCTTTATTTACAGAATATCTTTTGTCTTCCAACAATTCTTTGTGGTCACAGTAGTTGGTTTTCAATCATCGTATGTATTAGTATTGATTTTGTAACAAAGCTTTTTTTAACATATTTCGTATAACTATTATTTTTGTCTATGTAATTGTAGTTTATGCTTCCTTATACTTTGCTGGAAAACTAAGAAACGCTCAGTATGTGCTAGCAAAAAGCGGTCCATTTGTGTACACTTAGATGTCGTGAAGCAATGATTACTATAAGTAACTAAAAGAAATAACCTGGAAGGAATGTAGGACGAATCGGACCCAGAAAATGCACGTCTTTTCTCACATGTATTTTCTGCTTTAGCGTATTATTTTCTAAAACAGGCACGTACACTAATACGATCGTGTGACGAAAACAATTAGTGAGACATCTCAAAACTAATTGAAGTAGTGCGAAGTGAGGGGCACAGCGATCTCAAAGGATTGTCATAAGCATAGAATTGTGGTACGCGAATACTGTCAATTGTGTAATATTGGAGATGCAACAAAAATACAGATATTCTATTCTGGTGTAATGCGTGACTGAGCAGCCTATATGTGAGATCTAGGTGAGTGTAGAAGGTGAAGATCGGCGTGTAGGACAAAGGGCTCCCTTTTTATTCTTGCGCCATCCAGGATAATTTCTTTTCAGTTTCCTATAGTAATTGGCATTACGCGACATTTATTAAAGTACAGTGCAATCAAGGAATTAATTATTCATCAATGTCCATGATATCTTCGAAAATCACCGTCCGCTTTTCCATCCCCGTCCTTTCCTGAACCTTTTGCTCCACCGATGGTAGAAAGCCAGCGACTTCTTCATTCGAGAATTCCCAAGTTTCTGATCCAGAAATTACTAGAGGTGAAGAAATATCGATAGTCAAGACTATTGATAATTATCGATCATTTCCGACAGTTTAAATTCTGTACGAGACAGTACGCTATTATAATGTACGCGCGTAGATGCAAAATGGGAAGAAATAGAGAATGAAAAATAGAAAAATATTTGAAGGGAATACAATATGTAATAATGAAACGTATTTTTTGCTCTTTTACTTGTTATATTCGCTTTTACTTCTCGTGCTCTTTCCTTTTTTTTCTTTAACGTAAATTTTACCAAGGATTTTATTATGGCTAAACCTTAGCATAACTTACATTCTAACCTAAACTGTTAATAGTACTTTGTACTAATATCAGTACTTTCGTATGTCCCTTATTTAATATTATATCTTTAATGTTATTACAATATATATTGGCGTTTTATGTCCGATCGCAAAATGTCAAAAATATTAAAAGTACTTGCAATATTACAATGCACGTACATTGGAATATCGCAACCAAATAACTGGGAGTAACGGAAATATTGAAATTATTGAGAGTCGTAAAAAAGAAAACATCAACAGAAGGAACTACTAATAACAATCGATGTATAAGGTACCTCACTTGAAGTTGGACGCGCAATTGTTTCTCAAACCATGGCTGCTTTCACATAATGTTTTAAATAAAATTTACCCTGTTTTGGGGTGGATCGGTTTATGGTGGTCACAAATATTCTCTAGGTCAACAAGTTTACAAGACTTCAAGATGATCTTTGTTTTGTTTTTTTTTTTTATTTTTTTTATATATATGGAAGTTCATATTTTTACTTAGGTATGTAGCCCATTTTCAGACTTTTAACAGTCAGATTTGTAACGCTATAGTCTTTATAAGTAGTTCAAGATCATCTTGGAATTTGACACGCACGTCTATCCATAGAATAGTTCTGACCATCATAAAGTGTCACTTTCTTTCCAATAAGATCATTTTTATTGAAACATTGTTCGAATAGAGTTATAGTTAATTAACAATAATTGCGTGCAAAACTTGAAACCTTGAACATACCATCGACATTTCTCCATCTCGAGAAGCCACCCGGTTTTCTCCCCAACTGACTTTCTTCCTCTACCAAACGTCGGAATCCTTGAAAATTCGATCGCGATTCGTGTCAGGTTTCATCCCCTTCGAGCAGGGTAGAAATGCCATAGAGAAAGGGAAATGGAAATCCACATTCTGATTAATAGAATTAATCGCGAAAGGAAGGGAAAAGCTCGCTAACTGACCACCGAAGATGCCATTTGAAGGGGCGAACCTTTTCAGACCGTGACACAGCCCAGTTTTTTGGCTTCTTCCGAAATCAGATGCGTTTAGAAGGCTCCACAGGTTTCTTTTTTCTTCTTTTTCTTTTTTTTTGGCGAAAAATTTCAAAAGCTACCTTTACTTCATCGACAATTATTTCACGAACACGATTGCATCAGCATTGAATTTTGCCAACAATTTACAATTTCTTTATTCGCCCATAAACATTTCAGTAACGATATTTTCAGTAATGTCGAGTTTTATCAACAATGTCAACACACGCAAATAATGCATGTTGGCTCCTTGCTTCTTGCTCGATTGTATGAAAAACTTAGGAAGTGGTTGGTCTATACGAGCATTGGTCCAATGCTCGTATAGACCAACCACTTCCTAAGTTTTACACGCAAATAATAATAATGATAATGACAATAATAGTTATTATACGCATAAAAAATTATCGTCGATAAGTAAATACTGTCCATGAAATCATGTCGATCAAATCGTGATGATAAAATAATAATTGTCGATAAGGTGAAGGTAATCGGTACAGAGATTTTCATTTATTTTTTCGTTTTAGTACCGTAATCTGGATTGTTCGAGACAACATCCAATAATTAAATCTGCGAGCCCAGAAATAAATTAATCGCAATTTGAAACGATTTAATGCCAGTTTTAGTAACGGAAGAACATTGTGTCACGGTTGGAAAGTGATTAGGTTTAGCACGCAACGCTGTTATTTGATTAATCGACGACTGAAAACGCTTGAACACCTTATGGTCGAATTCATTTTCAAGAGAATCTGAGCGAACACTTTGCGAAAATCTCATATACAACATTCAATCCAAGTTAGTTTCTGTTGTTAAAAACAATAAGAAATCTAGATGGATATATAGATAAATGAATAAAGTGGACAAGAAAAGCCCGGACCCTCCATTCAACCTATTTCAATCTGCTTTACCATATAGCTTGAGGAGTGCTTAAGAGTAACTTCTGTAAAAGGTTTCAGATTACTACGCTTCTATTTTCGAGATTTGGATTTAACACTCAAAAAGTTTCATCCGCTAAACGGAGACGTAGTATTCTAAATCTTTTTACACGAATCAGTTTTGAAAGCTCTTCGATGTGTGTGATAAAGTAAATCAGAATAATTGGATGTAAAATCTGGATTTTTCTTGTAAGACTTGCGAAGGATCGAAGAGATATGTGACCACAGGTGTTGAAGAGTTAGATCGGAATTTGGTCAGGATTTGGCAGGGTTTGGTTCAGATTTGGGACACAACTTTGCCAGGTTTCGTCCAAGATCTCTTAGGTTATATCCCGGTTCTGATTAAGTTCATGCCAGAATTCGGCGGAGTCTGATTTGATACTTTTATGGCATAAAAAACATAGGAACATTTTCCACAAGAGCAAATGAATTACAAATAGAATCTAACAAGATCTGACCGATGTTTGATTAGATTTTAAGGAAAATTTATAAGAGATTAAGTCTGAATTTTCTCAGGAAGCGAAGCCAGACCCCGGGTCCAATCTATTTTGTTCCTCTGGAACACGTTCCTTGCTATGCTGGTCCAATGGCACCAACAAGTAGGTCGCCCGAACAGACATGCTTGCTCTCATAGGACCAACATATATTTGGATGCTGTTGGCCATTAGCTGTTGGCACCTATTTAACTATAATCGACTATAACAAAGATTTATAGTCTAGAAATTATTAAGTATTGAAATGTTTTGTTCGTTTTTATAAAAATAAGTTGGGTGATCGTTTTTAATTCACAGTATACAGGTACTTTGGGTCCTGTTAGTCCTATGAAACAAACGCATATCAGTTGCTGTAGTTTTTCTTTTTTTTTTTTTATACAAAATCTTTTACTATTTATTTATACAGCATAGAGCATTATGTGTTTTCAGTACATAATATAGAAACTTTGAACCGTAGAAACAGTTTTAGAAAAATGTGCTTAACAGTAAATTTGTAAACATACTGTTTAATAGTCGCTGAAAAATAACTTTGCAAAAGAGTTCAGGTTACTACTCCTCTATTTTTATGAAGATCAAGAGCAATGTCATGTTGAAATTATACTAGATCGTGTTTAGAAGTAGCACTTAAAGAGTTTTGCCAGCGATATTAGTCGTACATCAATCTTTTTTTCCTCTACTCCTCAGAATAATGACTTTTAACCTTGAATCAGACGAGCATCGTAGGCAACTGCGCTAGCCACTACGTAACCACATTGTCCAACATAAGCAAAACTCTTTAAATGACAGACTTAGAACCAATTCCATATAATTTTAACGGGACCTTCGCTTTTATTTTCTTAAAAATAAAACCGCAATAACCTAAACACTTATAAGAGTCATCATCCAAATATCTCGGAATAGTATGTTAAAGAAGATCAAAATCGAATAGACGCAAGGTCTAGCTTCTTTTTCTCGGTGTGCAAGTTAATTTTAGGCGAAAGCTTTGGAGACCGTGATAGATTTCTGGATCAGAATTATAATTATCAGAGTATAAGAGATTCGAGTATCAGAATTCGGTCTAAACTTTCCAACGGTTAGTACTCAATAAGACAGTAGAGTTTCGGTTACGTTTGAGTTGACTCTGCCGGATTACTGGTCAGTTGTGGATCAGGTACAGTGTCCTTACTAACCGAGTTTCTGCCCACACAGGGTACAGATTGCCGACTATGCCATGGAGCTGGTTGGGGGCGGCTGCCCCATCGGCGGCCGCGGCGGCGGCGGTGGCGGCGGCGGCGGTTACACCAACCCCCGCGGCTGCACCCCTCGTTCTGGCGCCGAGGGCGGCGGCGAGGCGGAGGTACGCCCTAGCACGGAGCCCCGAATCCACTTTACCACGTTCACTCAATCTCCTTGCACCCCGGAATGCAATTAAACAAGCACATAACCTCCTCTCCCCCGCCTTGATTCTTACTCTTCTTCTTCTCAATCTTCCACTTCTTCTTCTTCTTCTTCTTCGTGTTCCACTTGTTCTCCGAGCTCCTCGTCTTTGTTTGCCCGATTGCAGAGGCACGGTAGTTTGCTCTTGATGTTCTTGATGTTGTGACACGGTTTTCCCGAGCCTTGCACATAGAGACACGCCAGACCTCGATCGGCCGAGGATCCAGGGGAGGCGATGGTGGAGAAGAAAGGTAGGCAGAACCATATTTAACCCCATGCTCGTGTACCCTTTGGTCTCGTGACATGTCCAGCATTGAAGATCCAAGCTTGAACCCCCGGGCTTTAAGTTCTCCGCCATATTCCTCCCTTCAGAGCATATCGTCGTTTTGGATCACACGGAAGGCTTTGTATTTCTTCCCTAACACCGTTCATTTGCTCGTCTGTTGTCATACTTAACATTTTAAGGCTCGAAAAACCCAGCCTAACCTTCTGATCTTCAGGTTTCAGGTATGAGGGAAAGCTAAAAGTAATGTCGTACTTTTATAAATTCTCATATACTTAGAATTACTATTAAGTATTTTACCTTACATGTTTCTATTACGTACAATAACATTTTGAGTTTCTTAGCGATAACTTTGCATTTTATTTTACTTGCATTACAAAAGCTTAACACATTGTACGTGAGCTACCTGGTGCGCTTCAATCTATCGGACATTGTTGGCATGCCGCTGGAGAGTACTTTACAAAAGTCGCTCTGATCGCTAGTAAGCGATGAACTTTTATATGATCTGTATAAATTCTACACCGTAGATAATTCTTCGATGATATGTCGCCATCAAATGAAATTATTTGATAAAATACTAGTTTCAGTGGAGCTGAATAAGTGAACGGTACATTCTACATTTATTAGAGAGTTAAGAGATACCAACTTTATTCAAAGCAATGCATTTGTAACATTGATCATTTTTAAACCGAGTGAAAGAGTAAATTGTGACTGATGCGCTCATTGTGCCAATAGATCATGATATTTGTTTAGTCTGTCCGTTTAATAACAATATGATTTAAACTCAGTAGGCTCGCGTAATGTCTATTTTTAAAGCCTTATTGCTTAGACAAATAACGATACATCTCCACTTAATCAACAGAATGTGAAAAACGTATTAGCGCGTATGTCGCAAGCTACGGACAATGCACAACAAATATACTAGTATGTATCCCGCATACAATGTGTTAAAAATTGTAATGAAACTTGCCGCAATTTAATTAACTCTTTCGGTACGACTGATACGTCTCCACTGTACGGATATTTGAATTTCGAATATGGCGCTATTGTGCTTATCAATTACGAAGCGGACATATTGTTCTGAGCTGGAGAAAAGGTACAGGGAAACAATGCGGGTCTGGTTAAAATGCGAGTACTTATTACTTGCAGAAATGGTCAGGCATACTAATCGGTCGCGTGACGAATAAAGTGAATAAGATTGCATCGAGATGGAACTAAATAGTGTGAGCAATGCAACGAACGTCCAACCACACGCGCGGTGCTAGAACCCACGGTCAACGATTAACATAACAAAAAGATATTCCCACTTTTCATAGATTTGTAGGATAAACTCTGCGTTTTAATATAAATTCAATTCAATATTCTCCGTGTTAATAATGCAATAGTGTCACTGTATGGACTTACTCATGGTAGATTGTTTACCCATAAATAGGAGAATCGTACTCCTATGTAAGAGTGCGTCATCCGACCGAATTCTGGGGAATAAGCAGCGTTAATGGTAGGGGTAAGGTGGAGCGTGCGGAATATTCCTCTTGCCCTTCTGCTGTCCCGCATAATTTCTTTCTAGCTCAGAATAGTAGATCCTTTGGCCATGTGCCCTTTGGTACAAATAATACAGTATAGGATAGATCAGAAGGCAGGGCAGGAGAACTCCTAACAGTAAACAGGTCAGGATTTTGCAGATAGGCCTTCCAAAGAATTCTCTACACCTTTCCAGCCAATCACGATCTTCTTCGATCATTTCTTCTTCTCTACTTCTCGTTTGATCATCGTTTTCTTCCTCCTCGGGGAACTGAAACCGCACGGAGAGCCTCTTATCTTTCACTTTTGCATTTAATAGGCACGCATCGTTCGATTTTGTTGTCGAGAACTTTGAACTTCCTCTGGTGTCGACTGAGGCAAAGCTGGGGGAAACTTCGGGGGCATCTTCCTCGAAGTAACTTTCCTCGAAGCTTGTTGCTCTGTTTTCTAAGTCAGCGGTTTCCTTAGCTCTTCTCTTGATAAAACCGCGAAACCACTTAGCGACGATGATTCTAGCGGTATCTTCATTGTCATTCAGACCAAAACAGGACCGTATCCAAGATCCAAGCGATATCCCTCGATACCATTTGAACCTGGAGCGCATAATCGCCCCTGGAGATATTTTTTCGAAAGGTTTTTGAAGATTTTGCTCGCTTTTACATTCGTCTTGTTGTCTCGAAGGGAAGAAATGTGTCTTATCTTCAAGCAAATCGACTGTTCTACAAATCGAGACGTTTGATATAAGCCAAACGATTGGTTTTTATATCTAATTCTGTACAAATTCTCTAAACAGAGCTTGATTTTCAGGTTGAAATTCTTTACTCAGAGCTTCTTTCTGAAGCAAATCTTTTGTCGAAAGTTTATTATTGCACCAAACTCTGCATCCAGACTTGGGCTGTGAACGAAACCCTTCATTAAAAACTTCGATCTGCGCAAAATGTTCCACTTGGTAGTAGTTGATTCTCAATAAAATCTTCCTCTCAAAGGTTGGTTCTAGACGAAAACATTAATGCCGATGTTAGTTAAATATCAAACTCAGGAATTCTAACGGGGTCCAGTTCTCCCGCAACCCTCCGCCCGTGCTGACCGTCTTAGCCACCCTTGAATTCTCTCTAGCCACCGCCGCAGCAGCCCCATGGCCAGATCAGCAGGTAGTACAGCACTGTGCATGCATACCCGTCTCTTGTTACAGCCGCAGCCCTTCGAGGGGTGGCGATTCAGCGGGGAAGGGTTGGAGCGGCGAGAGCCGCCTTTCCGACCGGTGCAGCTGCACTGGCCCTAGCAAGGAACCCAGGGCCTCTGGCTGCAGCTGCGGCAGCCACGGCCCTGCACCCCTTTGCACCCACGTAAGTAAACCAGCCTCTGCATCCTGACCACTTGGAAAATCCAAGGAGATCTATCCAGGAATTACGATAGCGAGCGATTTCGCTCAACTGCTCTGGATTTTTATCTCTTTTATGTACTAACCCATCGTGCTCGATTAATGTTCCAACATATTTTTCCAGCAGCCGAATGACTTTATAAATATATCATTCATCTTCCAATTTATAGTTATTTTGAGAATTACTTGAAATGTAATGTTTCTTACATCAAAATTACTATTAGTACTTTTTGGATGCGTCTCAAAACTTCTTATTAACGTTCTGGCAACGCTGCTGTCGTAGTATCGAAGTTACTCGCGTCTTAATATTAGAACTACCAACCGCTATTGAAAGGGACTGACATATGTATGTTACAAATACACCGGGTATTCAATGCGAAGTTGCAAATATGATTATTTTTCAAACTGTAGCTCGTGACGGAAAATGTTTCAAGTGAAATTTACTTTCTATATACGGTTATGTTTTTAAATAAAACTTACCGTTTATGGTACATAAGTTTTGTTTAAAGCATTTTTTGAAATGAGTTATATTTTCAGATATAATTGTACGCGAAACTTCAAATGGGACACTGTATTTAAAATGAAAAGGGTGCAAGGAACAAAGGACAGTAGATCTCTATCATATTTTACAGGTTACGATAAAATGCTAGTTGTTTTTAAACAATGCACGAGCGTAATCTTGATAAATTTTCATAAAAAAAAAAATTTTAATTACTGATATGTTACTTTGACCGTTTTGGTAATTCTAATATTAGTTAGCATCAAAATTTTTTAAAAATAACAAAAAAGGATTTTTATTATCTTGAATCTTGTTGTCACAATTTATTGTTTTGTTACTTTGTGTCCACTAGAAAATACTATTTTTTTTTTAATCTCTTCCATGCTAGCGCAGGTGGCCTGACAGGCAGTCGGAATTAACGTTTATGTCTGCAAACTTGGTACTCTGAGTGCAAATGGCTAATGTAAGATCGGAACTTCTCTATGACGTAAATTAAACGCTCACGGATAACATCGACCAGACCAAAGTCTCCTGGATTCGAGTCTTGGTCTATTCACTCGACGAGACAAATCATTTTCCACAAATGCTACATTGACACGATTCGTTTATCCGGATCAAAGTTTCTACAAGATTTACGCGATTACTATTTGTCGGTTTTACGAACATCTTAAAAGAGATTTCAAGCTACATTTCTTCAGTTCTCAACAAGCGTTAAAAAATAAAGAATTTTTCGTGGATTAATATCCGGCTTTAATCGTGATATAAAGAAAATTGCGTTTTTTCTTTTTAATTAATACTAACTACAAAAGAGGTGTGAATTGATCACATACTACAATAAGATCTTGAAAATTTTCTGGAGATGCGTTATCACAAATTGATTGAAGAATTTTTCCGAGGAAATTTTAAGATTTATCATCTTAACGGTTTCGATAATTTTATTATTAATAATAAATTGTGAATCAGCTTTTTAAGTGCTCTTATAGATATTTCGAGTCTTACCATTTGCTTCAACATTCTTTTCTTCGGTCAATGCCAAAAAATCCAAGAAACATTAACAAATTTAACCAATTTCAATTTGATAGGTTAATCAGTATCGGCGTGAAGGGCGACTGAATCGAATAAAAAATGGAAGTTGGTTTCATAAGGATGGCCAACATAAGATTTTTATACAGGGTGTTTCATTTTTATTCCATCAAGCGGAGTTCATATATTTTATGGAAAAAAATAAGTGATAATGTTATGTAAGCATAGGTTACTAAATATTATATTACAAAGTTACAATTCATAATTATAAATAACGGCATTTGTATTCGATCCGTTGGGCGTGTTTACTAAGATTCTTGTTCAAAATAATAGTAAGCATAATTTTTCTTATATAATTAAATATCATTAATATTTAGACACAGAATCAAACAAGAGAGCAGTTATCAGTATATTGATATCTTCGTTATATATTTTAAATATAAGATTTAATATCCTTTTATTGTTATAACATCATTTTCGTATTTTTATCACAAATTATTTTAATTCGATTAGCAGCACAAGAATAAAACTTCTTATGTGCTACTAGATCATTGACGCTGCAAATTTTGTTTATATAAAATGTTCTCCAAGAGAATGTACTCAAAGTATCTTATTATACACGTGTACGTAAGTAATGTCAAAAAGCTGGTTCAAACATTATCCATAATACGATTATTCTGTAACCGTTATTCTATCAGTCATTGTGCATGAAATATGCGCGTGAGTATGTGTGTGTGTGTGTGCGTGTGTGTAGTCTGCGAAAAAAATGTTAATTGTTCGAGGACTGGGTCGAGACTCGAACTCGGGACCTTTTGCTTGTCGGTTGTCTGTTTAGCCACCTAAGCCAGTCCAGGTCTTCCAATGAAATATTCTTGCGAATATCTACTTGTCTTATGGAGGAGTTCCGATCCCACATATACAGAGTGAGGCGCTTATCCTGGCTACCTGGAATATCTGAAAAACTACACCCCAGACTAAAAAAAATATTTCAAATAAAAAGTTTAAGTCTTGAAGGGGCCGATGTATCAGTCACATCTGCTTTTGATTCGCATTATGTTTTCAAGGTCATATCAAGGTCAACTTGTTTTTTTCAAATAGAAACGTATATTTTTCATTACAGATTCTTAATCTACGACTTAAAGCAAATAAGTGTTGTTTGAAACAATTTTTCTCTTAGTCACTACTTTTTACAAGATTGAATTTTTAAAGAAAAATTACACAATATCGTTTCAGTGAAAAAAATTGTATTACCGACAAATGAAATTTTTCTCGCTTTGGCACTCTCCCTTTCTATGAACTGCGAAACTATGCGGCGAAATGTATGCTACACGGCAATACTTTTCGGCGGATAATACCTTTCGGGGAACCTGCCAATGTACAATGATATTGCTTGCATTACATTTTGACTGGATTCATCACAAATCGGAATCATGTCAATTTTCTCAGCTAAAGTGTGCGCCATGATTAAAAAGCGATTTACGACTAATGTTATTCGCCATGCATGCGATAGGATGTGAGAATCTTAGTCCAAAGAAAAGACAGTAAAAAACTGGTTTATCTCTACGCGTAGATATAAACAGGTTATATATGCTCAGTACTGAATTTCTTTGCTAAGTTTGATTTAATTGTTTTGACTTTTTCAATATCAAGCTATTATTTAATTATTTATTTAAATTACTTGTTTATTTCATACTGTTTTAATGAAGTAATAATTCCATTCGTCAGTAATAAAATGATTTTCTCCGCTAAAGTGACATTGCGTATTCTTTCATTACAAATTCAATATTATAAAAAGTAGTGACTAAAAGAAAAATTGACTCAAACAATACTTATTTGCTTTAAGTCGTAGATTAAGAATCTGTAATGAAAAATATACGTTTCTATTTGAAAAACAAGTTGACCTTGAAATGACCTTGAAAACATAATGCGACTGACTCCATGACTTAAACTTTTTATTGGAAACATTTTTTTCTTCGAGATTTAGTTTTTCAAATATTCTAGGTGGCCACGATAAGTGCCTCACCATGTATATGACAAATATGATCTCTGGTGACTTGCAACATAATGTATGCCCAAAAAGAGATACTATATACCTTTTTCGTGCATAAAAAATAATCTTGCTTTTAAGAGATTGACAATTCAGTAATATATAGAGGTCAGTGTTTATAAACTGTCCCCGTTTTTTATGTATAAAAGTATCTTATTCTGTGCATATACTTTAATGAGCATCATCGCAAATCACATTCGCCATGCATACATACAGATGTACATACACACAGACGTACACATTTCGTGAATAATATAATTCAGCGTGATTCGTTGAAAAAACAAAAAAACCGATAAAAAGAAATATAGTAATCATGATAACTTTACTAACCAAAATGAGTAAATATGTTTTAACATAAATCTGATAAATCTTTTTATATTATTTATATGACGTCATGTGAAAAATCATTCACGTATGATGAATAAAATATTTTCCTACAATGATAAATTAAAACCTGATGATGGAGATGATAAATATGAAAACCTACTACTCTGCATGAGTCACTATATTCAATACTGAAATACTACGTTTCGCAGAAATATTCCGACATTAAAGTATATTCAAACTCATCGTTATCTATCTCTGTTATTTATAAATGAATCATGTTTATTATTTTTTCTAGTATGGAGTCATTTATGAAGGATAGCAATTATAAGTTATTCATTCAATAACAAAATATACAAACCATTATAATTAACGATAATCAAAACTGTAACTTATTTTTGCGTCACAAACATATTCGGAGGTAAATGAAAGTTATACAATTTTCAATTAAATTAAGATTCAGAGTTTTAATATTTTGTTTGCATAACCATTATATTTTACAACATACCTTAGCTGTTTTGACATATTACTTATCTTTTTCAGATGTTTGATAGATATAAATGTCTGTTCTTCTTGACATTTGTGTTTTATTTTATCTTTTGCATTAATAGGTCAAATACGAATTGTGCGGTCCAATTTCTCCCATAAATTATTAACGATATTGACATTTAGGAATTATGGAAGAAAATGAAGAATTTTTGGACAATGATATAATAATTTTTGTACAATGCCTGCTTTGTGTTTGGGATGGTTATCTCGATCAAATTTAAAAGTACTGCGGTTTTCCATAATTTCAGTAGAATTAATTAAATTATTTTTTTAAAGGTTCGAATAAATATTTTTCTGCACAATTACGTCTATAAAAACTAAATCCCCATTGTTGAGATATAAGCTTAAACCGTTCACTGCCACTTCCGTGTTTTACTATACCTCGTAATTACTTGCAACGCAATGTATATTATGTTATTGAATAAATAATATATGTTTTTTAACTTTTAAAAATAACTCGTTATTAAAAAAAAAATAACGAACGCGATTTATTTATAAATAACAGAGATACACGGCGATGAGTTGCAGTATACCTTATCGTTCGAATATTTTTCTGAGAGACTGTATATTGATGAAGAAATTGAATTTATCAAATGAATTTGTTATTTCTGATATAGATTTACAATAAAACTTTCCTATTTTGTTAAATATGATTTTCTTCACGATAATATTTACATACCATATAAGCAGGTATTTGTAAATGTATTCTTTTAATTAAATAAGATTAAACAATAATGAGAAATTTGGGAAATGAGATACTCGATTCTGTTTTTCGTCAACGAGTTTGTTATGGAATTGATGATGACACTTTTTATAAATCTTTGATAAAAGTTTTTAAAACACCTAAAAACTACGATTAAAATTCTTATTTTTGAGAATAATTACTCATACAGATACATATAGCTCAAGAAACTCATTATTTATAATAGATAGCGCACTAGTTCTTTATCACTACTTTACTATATATTTTTTTGGGCCATTTTATACATGGAAGAATTGAAAAGTTAGCAATCTGCTAATATATAGACACCTGCTGAGAGTAGCACACTTGGCTCGAACTCTTTTGGTACGTTATGTAAGCGTAATAAGTATTAACAAAAACTGCAATAATATTTGCAAAATGTTTTAAATTAAGCCCACGCGATGCTTTTTCCCGAACTAATTTTTGTACGTACAATTAGTGTTTACGATTCAGACAAAATAGCTATTACCAGAGAAAGAAATTAAAAAGATTTTATTAGTCAAATAAATTCTTCAAGTATCGATGATAAAATATTTTTTGATTTAATTTGAATTAATATTTGCAAATATTAACAAAATGACATCCGTTTCAAATTAAAAGTTTGGATTTTACAACCAAAACAATCAATTTATTCCTTGTATCTTGCAAAACGGATAGAAAATTGAAAATGCTTGATTGTCAAAATTTAATAAATACAACAACAAAGCTAACTAAATTTTCAAAGTGATTTGTTCAGCAGAACTACCGCTATCCTATACATCGTTTTGAAGAACTTAATTTTCAGATAAATGCGTTTAAAGTTTGTGAACGTAATTTTTGTATGTCGTCGCGAATATGTTTGAACTGATGACCCATTTCTGCCTCATACATCGAACCTACAGTTTCACATACAGCTTCTTTTGTGGCTCATTTTTGAGATCTGCAAGCAATTTAAACCCGTTAGGACGCGTAATATGCCCTTTTTTCGACGAACTTCATTCGCTCCGCGTTGAATTTGTGGCATAATACAAGCGTTGCTGGCCTCATATGGACGAGAACACTGTTGAGTGCCCTGTATTGAAAATGCCGGGAGCTAAAAACGTAACAATTTTTATAATCACTTCACAACTAAATACTGTCTTTGATCCGAACGACTATATCAGATTATACAGACTTACGTTGTGTTAAGTTTTGTGTAAAGTCCCCGACACGACATTCCAGCAATTTATCTCTACTGAACACATTAAGCGCCGACCTCGGGCTTTGAAACCACCGCTCTCCTATCGCTATTCTACCGCTACCCCACCGCGTTTATTCCGCTTGAAAACCGATCTCATTGGCTTGTTTCTGAACAACGAGTAGCTTAAGTAAATATTTAAAACCGTATAAATTTTTGTAAAATAGTATATTTTAACTAAATATTATTTTCAACGACGCTGTTACTGCATTACGCAAACGGTAAGGAGTACCTGAGTAAGTGCTCACGAGAAGTTTTATTACTCCCTAGAAAACTCAACCAAAGGGCGACCAGGTAACGAGCTTGTCAAATAACCGTAAAACATCCGATAAACGAGTACTTGCTCAGGTAAAGATTAATTAGAACACGGAAAAACCCACAATTCAAGATAGCCAAGAATCATGTACTGCTTACACTTCGAGTCTCGTTCAGCATAGCGGTAAGGTAGCGACAGATTAGCGGTCGTTCAGAAACCCGCGTTAACATGTCACGCCGATTTTATCTGTCATTCCGTTTACGCCACGGTTAGCTGTCAACTAATAGGCGAGCCAGAGTATAAACAAATGGGTCAGGTGACTTTTTTCAATCACAATAAATATTGCTTTGGATTCGTATCCTGAGTTCGTTTATAGTTTTAATATTATAATACAAATTCATGTATGTTAGTTTCAAAGATGGCGAAAAATTTAACGCAGAAAGTTGCAACTTTCTGTAATGGATGTATATGCAAACCTCAACTTTTTTTATCTTCTTTTAGTAAATTACATTTATGTTTTTAACGCGTCGAGTGCCACGCGAGTTTATAAAGAAATCCCTATCGGATCACGGGCGCTTAAAAGTGCCCTGTCAGTGTCTGATGACTGACGTGCTCTGAACGGGACCGGCTCACACCGGAGACTGACGCGGCACTTAACGTATTAACGCGAGGCCGACGCTCAATGTGTTAACTCCTGATTAATAAGTGTCATTGCTTTAGTGGCATCTGAATGCAGTGCTGATAGCGAACTATAGCTCACAGGTATTCGGCGCCGATTCAAGCTTTACATTTTCAGGAAAGAAAATGTTTGACACTGGGGCTTTCTGTTTAATATCTTAAGATTTTGAACCATCGGTTAAGCCAAGAAAAAAAATCCGGTTTCTCATTTTTCTAGAATAGCCTACTCCTTTAACCTAAATTCTAAACTCGACCAAGGGCTTTTCGCGACGTTGTTGATAGCATACGGTTCCTCGTGGCAGTGAAGAGTGCTCTTTTTTTGATCATCTTCTGGATAATTATTGAAAATAAGGATAACATTAGGGATTTCAATATCCATGAAACATGTTACCAATGTCGTCGTTCAGAATCATTTTTTTACACACATCACGGACACTCTGCTTTATTTTTCGAATATAAGCGAAAACATTTTTTTACTCTACACAAGGTGCTTCCTACTTTTCCAGCAAAATTGTAGGAATATGATCTACGAACGAAGTATTGTATACGATAACTGAAAAATAACTACCATTTATATTAGTACCATGTTTGACTTTGTCGACGATTTTTAGGTACCAATTCCAAAGTTGATGAGATCTCAGTTTGACGCGACTTTGACCTCGATTTTTTTTTTAAATAATGTTATAATAACCTAAATCCTCTGATACAAGTGACTTCCGACTCCCGACTCACGTTGAAGCGGATCGAAATCGATTGGGCACAGAATCTGGCCTCTCCCCTTCAGAAATATATATCTTAAACGTGCTCTGGGTTGCGATCAAAAAGTCAAAGTGTGCTCCAAGTACGAAAATCGCTCGCTTGAAAATCTCCTTTTCCATCCACTGCACAGGAATGGCCTGCACTTGCATGAAACGTATCTAGCTTATGTCTCTTTACCAGTCAAATGCTTGTCTATGTGTTTAACGAATAAAAGTTGTCGCCCACTTAACAAAGTAACATCAGATCACAGGTAATCAATCTCTTCCGCATGGGTATCGTTTGCTACACGCTTAACGTATGGGCATTTATACGACATCGATGGTGCATGAACAACGCATTAGCATAGTGGCTAATACGTGACATACCATAAAAGAGATTATGACACAGTTTGATAATGAATAATCGGTTTTAATGACATTTTTTTCGATGTTTCACGCCGAACATTCCCTTTAAGTTTACTTGCTCTAAACATATGATATTGGATATTGACGAGGCAATCTATTAACTTTTTGTCTCTCATTATCAATCAAAAGACAACAGATCGTTTCGCTGTGGTTGTACTAGGTTGTTCAATAAGTTCGCGATACGAAAATCAAAACACGAATTTATAGTTGTAAAAATGACTTAAAAAGTTAAAGACTTTAAACTAAAGAGACTAAAGTTAAAAAAACGCTCCAAATGTTGCTAACAAACTCGTAGTTGAATGTATTTTTGTTGCATACGGCACCCACTGTGCACACAGCTTCTCGAAACCCAACAGTTTATTTAAAATATTGAAATATAATATTGAAATTTTAGTCGGATTTCTTATGATACATGCAATATTAAAATGACGTTGAAGTTTTAGTCCTACTGTTGACAAATACACGGCGCTCCGCGAACTTATTGAACCACCTTGTATATACCATAGTCGCTCGGCATATCATCGTTAATAGATCGATAAAACATTCTTACCAAGAATCTCGCTGCTGTCTCGACGACGCACAGCATTAATTAATGTTTTTTGTTTTTATGGGTAGATGGATAGATCCGTATTTAAACTGTATACAATAATACGAATATATTAACGTTGGTCTGATGTCGTCCGTGCACCGTGCTGTTAAGTAAGCGATAGCCTTAAATATATCTGTATGTATCTTGTGTCAAATGCACAGTTTCATGGCCATTTAACATAAGCCGAAGTGAAGAAAACACCATTTGCCGGAATGAGTCATCGGTTAGGCTTGAGATTATTTATTTTCACTAAGAAATAATTATGCCTGTACACCAGGGGGATAATCTGGATTAGATCAACCAACAAAAATGCGCGCTTTTATTCGATATACATGTTTTAAATATCGAAGCTCGGAGAAAACAAGAATTTGTAGTATCAGCCGAAACACTTGACGAATCATATAAGGCAGAATGTATTTTGGTAAATTTTTAATAGCAGAATTTTGTGAGGTCATTGCGGTAGGAGACGTGTAAAATTATTATTTGATTTCTAGTGGAGGAGTTTATTGAATTTTATTTCGTAAAAGATACAAAGTGTTCCATAATGTGTCATCCCACTTGTTCGTAATACGATTTTTGATATCTTCAAGAAAAATACCTACAAATGATAAAACATACTTTAATATGATACACTTTTTATGGTTTGGTGCCAAAAATAACATCTATCACATGTTCTTTATTGGACTGTTAATAAATTTAAACCCTGATTTTGCCATGATTAACCTCTTGGCAGACTGAACTTTGCACGGAGCCGCTTCTCTGCACGGTCGAGTTCGACGCGAAGTACGCGTAAACGATGCAGCACTGCATTGTGTGACAGAAAAAGCTATTCTCTACGCGAGTACATTGGAATGAAGTGTTTGATGATCAAATTATAATTTTTCCTGCAGAAATGACATATAGTTTAACTTTAATAATTTACTTTAACGATTAATAACACAATTAAATATGATATAATATATTTAAAAACTTTTTTTCAAACTTATATAAGCAACACGCATTCCAGATTGCCACATTAAGCAGATGGTAAAAAAAATGTCTTATACCATTTGATGCTTTTTCGGAAAGAACGAAGACCACAAATGAAAACCACTAAAGTGGCGCGTCGTACACAGAGATGGCTCCGTGAAAGCCACTATAGTGGCGCGTCGTGCCTAAGAGGTTAATGACTGACGGTATACTACTCTCTCGCGTTACAGCTTTTATCGTATCTTGAATGCTTTCCTTGAAATCATAAAATATTACGGACTTTTTTATATTCGGTTTGCCCATAAGTCCTGCCCTTCTTTTTTTAAGCGAGACTTTGCATGAAAAATAAAATATTTTACCAATGCATTTTATGTTATTCGAGAGAAAATTATGTGTTCTTCAAAATAGTCTTTAGTTTTTTTTTATGCCGATATAATTTCTGTTCTTTTTGGGTCATTAAAATGGAATGTTAAATCAGCGATAAAAAAGTATCTTCGATATTTTGTGTCTTTTTGCGTTTAACCGTACGTTTAACTACAAAAGCTGCTCCAGAGATGTGTGAAGTGTATGGCGAAGAAGCGACGCCTCATAGGACCGCTCAAAATTGGTTTAAGCGTTTCAAAGACGCCAATTTCTACCTCAAAGACATGCATCGCACCGGATGCTTCGTTCAATTTGATGAGGAGCGATTGAATCAGCTTATTCACGAAGATCCGCGCCAAACAACGAGGGAACTGAAAGACTCGATGGGAAAGGTTCAAAAGTTGGGCGCATAGGTGCCGCATGATGTAAACGACGACGTGAATAACTTGATTCACACGCTCCTCGTCGAACTGAACGGGGCGTCCGTTGCGATGCGTGTCTTTGAGGGAGAAATTGCTACATTTGAATCACTTAAACCAATTTTGAGCCGTCCTAAAAGACATCGCTTCTTCGCCAGACACTTCACAAATCTTTGGAGCAGCTTCTCCGGCTTTGGCACCTCGATTAAATGCGAAAAGCAGAAGGTATCGAAAATCCTCTTTTCTGTCCATTTAACGTTCTATTTTAATGACCTGAAAAGAACAGAAAGTATATCGACATAAAAAGAACTAAACACACCACTTTGTAGAGCACTTAATTTTTTTTATGAATAACAAACGCATTGTCAAAACATTTTACTTTTCACACAAAATTTTTACTTCTAACAAAACAACAGCACCTATAGACCAACTCAATGCACGCACAAACACACACAAACATTATTTTTTATTTGAAACAGTCTTAAAAGAAAATGTCCGCTGTCACTCATCGTCTGGTATTCTAAGCAGGAGGTGCATCTTGTTGAGAGTAGTGCCTCCGAATGTTTTTTGTATTGTAACAGTTATAGAATTATTTTTGGCATAAATCAAAACTATTATTGTGGGCTATTGCTGAGAATATCGATTTGTTTATTTTTTTCATTATAGGCTATATTTTGATAGTCTAAAAGCAAGCAATGGAAAAAATAAAAATGGAAGGGCTACAGCAAAAAAAATGTGGTGATAGATTATGGGATACACTGAGTTTCAAAATCCTCAAATTAAACATGTATATGTCTGCATTTCGAATTTATATAACATTGTTATTAAGAAAGTACAGTAGTGCAACTCTGTGTTTTTTATTCTGCCTTAGCCAAAACATTAAATTCGATCGGTTAGAACATCACTCGACTTTTTTTTTGACTAGAAGAAACAAATCGAAAATATAGTAATGATATAGAAAAGGCCACACTTCGTTGATTTCAAAAACCTTCAAATATATCTCAGAGCATAACATTTTCAGTAAATGATTTCCAAACTACTGTCGCCCTGTTTTAATTTTGAGATGTTCATAATAAATAGTTTAGATAACATATACGACAATAAGGGTCATATGAAATTTTATAGTACATCATTATTCGTTAATGTGAGTCATTTTGGGTATACAAAAAGTAGTTATATGGCAATTATGAGTGAAAGGCTATGAATAATAATAATTCAGCAATATACGTGGCCAAAAACTACTTTTCAGTTCCGAACCGTATTACAATTTTAATTATATTTTTATACGATACTTAAATCCTAACAAATCACAGTTAAATAGCATTTAACGTTTACGTTTATTAAATTAATTTTATCATGAATCACTTTTGATGAATTAAAAAATGGATTAGTTTGGTGCAATTACTGCACATAATTGAAAATATCTCTAATATCACGATATAATACAAATTCCTTTTTACGGTATGGGCTAAATGAAAATTTGTCCTTCATGGAGGTATATGATCTAGAATTGCTTGATAAATTGTAAGCTGTGCTCCTTCCTTGTTTTTCTGTTTTTACAAACTGCAACGTAAGACGTGTACAAGCAGCGCATAAAATCACGAAAATAATTCCAAATTTATTTCTAACCACATGAAACCACACAAAAAAATTTTTTTGTATTTTCTATTTTTCTAAATATTTCAAAAACTAAAAACGAGCGGCCGACATACGTTTCAGGCACAGTTGTTTACTATTTTCTTTCTCGCAACATATTTGAGGATTATTTAAATGGGCAAAGTGTGCCCTGATATGTACAGAATGGTCCGTTTAAATAAAGTTACCTAAATATCTCTTTGAATTGTGATGATGCTGTAAATTTTCTTTACGTTATGTGAATAGTATCAGTATGTCAACATCCGATAAAAATATTTCTTTGCGGTTATTTTTTTGCCATTTCAAGATTTTCAAAGTCATTGAGACATTTAACGTACAATTATATATTATTATTTATCTTGTATAACTGATTCAAAAATACTTCCAGAAATGTAAAGTAACAAGACTTAAAATCATCTTGATCTCCAAAAATCAGGTTTATGTAAAATTTGTCTATCGAAATTCCAGGCTTTGACCAATACGCGCACAATGGAAAACCTATATGTACATTTTCAATATTTTTGCAATTATAATTATATTCATATCTTACTTATAATCACTTATTTAATTGCTTACTTGATTTTATTCCTGATCCTTCTTCAATCCTTTTTTTCTGCCTAACAATTTTCTTATCCACCTCCGCCTTTTTTGCACTTGCCTCTGCATGATCTTCGCTGTAATTAAGTCTTTTTTTCTTTTTATATTTTTGCAACCTTTTATCGGGCGTGTGATAATTTCCTCACCTTGGCCATACATTATGCAATTCATTTACGTGCTTTTTTCGAGAATATGTTTGCCTTTTCGCCTTTACCGCATCTGAATTTTGCTATTATCACTTAATCTCTTCTACTATACTTAATCTACGAATAATTTGGCCTATTTTCCTCGCTTAGACCTCATTGTTTGCCGTTGTATCTTTTACAAACCTCTCGTATTGAAAGTGTCACTATTCTGTCCTGACTGTTTATGTCGGTTTTTATCAATAGTGAGTTCTGGATGTCTTGTTTCCAGGTTCTTTGTAAGTATGTCCTTCTTATAATATAGCATCGTGTTTTATTCCAATGTTGATCTTTTCTCTTTATTTTTAACACTTATACACTTTTACCTGCTGGCGCTAACCTTTTCAGACCTAATTTTTTTTACAAAGCAAAAAAAGATTTTTTTATGTTAGATGATTTAGCATATATTTATTTAAATATAAAAAATCAGTGTTTTTTTCAGATTCTTTTGAGTTTTTTAAGTATGTACATCGCAATGTACATATTGTTCCAGACTCAAAAAACTGGTACATAATTTCATGATTTTTCAAAAGTTAATATATCTAGCTCAAAAATAAATTTTACTTAACGTATCGTTCATAATCTGAGACCGAAATTTGTTATAATATATCTGTGATATTGAAAATGATCTTCGCTTACCTGCCAACAATTGGTCGCTATTTGAAGCACCACCAATAATGTCATATATTTCGAATAAAATTATACAAATGAAAATATTATACTACTTTTTATAAATAAGAAATGCTTAAAGTTACAGCGTGCATATGATTGCAATTACGACTTAAGTTTTTTAAGTTAGATATTGAAGTTCTAAGACAGTGTACGTTATAATGTATGTCAGGTCTGAAAGGGTTGAACTACCAAAATTACTTTTAGGCAGTACATTCTAATTCACGTGTATTAATTCTGCAATTGTCACTACGTAACTCTCCTAACATCTTCATGACTTTAATGCTTATCAAATCTGTCTTTGTACATTTGAACTGTTCCTCGTTAATACTCATCAGCTTTACTAGTAATTAATAGCATATCGAAAGATTAAAAACAATGACAATTTCAAACTGTCCAATCTCAGCAGTAGAATAGTAAATATGTTTATCTACATGGATTGGTTTCCAATTATTTCTTGTCTTGTTCAGAGCCTACTATCTTGATAGACATAAAGTTTACGTAATACATTGATTTTTTTACATCTACATCACTTGAAGGTCATGTTTTCACATATGTCGAATGTATTTGTTGATCGACTACACGATGTAATAGAACATGGCTACATAGTTGTGGACCTAAGAACATCCATGACCTTGATACACCGAAAAAAATGGACCTTGTCTAATGTTAGTACTCTGATACCATTCACGTTATGCAGAAAACATTTTTTATCGTTGTTGCAATACGAAAGGTATTTACTTCGCTTTACCTAAGAGAACCACTCTGAATAGTTACCCTGAATATTAGGGTTGTGAAATTCTAAAGATGCCGCAATTACACATTGATCATTATTCCAGGGTTTGTTAATCACACGTAACCTTTGTTTTTCAGCGTTTATTACGACCCCTTCCTAGCGGCCCATGCGGCGACCCAGGATCCCAACTACAGGCTGCAGGTGAGAAAAATACACGAACGAATATTTATCCAGAAAAATCTCACCCTCGCACTCTGCCCACCTAAAACGGTGAAAGGGTAATTTATTAAGCTTTCATCTATGGAACTCTATCTTTGAACATGCCTATCCATTTGCGTAATTAAAATCTAGTAACGACGATTATACTTGCTGAAATGCGTACCAAATACACCGGAAAATTTCAAATAAGTTATAAGAAAATGGCAAGTGCTACGATTTATATTGCTGGAAAAATGACTTTTTCCAACAATAAGTCCAAAAATCTCCCAAAAATTCACGAATATAGGAAATACTATTAACATGAATATAAAAACTTTTAAATACGACAGAAAAAATTTACTTACACGAGAAGTAGATTTGGCAGTCGTAGCTAGTCGGCTACATGCTACATGTTTAATCAATTTTTATCTTCAGTTGCATATTAGTTGACAGTTTTTTTTAATATAATAAGTAGAAATTCAGACAAATAGTATTCAAAAGATGAAGCAATATCTTTTTATAATCTTCTCTTGACCTCTTTCTTAATATTGAATATACTACAATTATCCTATCAATATTGTTCACTCTGCTCATGTATAAGGTATCTTATTTGAAGTTTCGCATGCAGTTACTTGCCAAACCATAACTTGCTTCAAAGCACGTTTCATATAAAACTGGCTTTATTTTGCGGGAAAGGGATATCTTATTATGGTTATAAATCTTCCTTAGCTGAATATGTCTCCATGATTTCAAAATGACCTTGTACTGGGCTAAATAGCCTGTAAACCGCTTTAACACGTTGACACTGGTTTACATCAGCGGTGGGTCAAACGCGACCGTCCAATGAGGCCGCGTGCATTATCGGCGGGTCACGCTTGTATTTCAATAGAATAGGAAATGTGAACGTTTTTCTAACGGTATATTCTTTTCAATTGCTATTTCTTCACTGTGGAGATTATCGATCAAATGTGATCAATAATTTTTCCTTGGAATTAATAAATATTAATATGTTTATTACTCCATTTTTTATGTAAATACCGCACATTTACGAAGCAAGTCCTGCATATTAATTTTATAACAACTTTCCTATACCATTTTACGGTCCTCCGCAAACATCTATAATATAATTATTATTAAATAGGGATTTTCCCTTTATTTTAAGCGCGGAGGATGGATTATTTCTATCTCAGGTAAACGAAGCGGCGTAAAAACCCTTGCATACTACCTTTATTATTTATACATTATTACTCGGGCCTAGAGTGCTAGTGGCGCCCGGAATTCGTAACTCGGAGTTTTCACAAAATCGGTTCCACCAACGGTAAAAGCAGCCTGTACTGCGCTGCCCCGCGAAGCGTAGCAGAAATTCGAGCGCCGGCTCACAGAGAAAATCATGAATATCGACGCCAGCGTCAACGTGTTAAAAGACTAAAGTATTATTTACTCAAATAAAAATGTACATTTTCCTATAAAAAAGACAAAAATTACTTTGAAATTTCGAA